>JAECUM010025619.1:0-35825 GCA_016617855.1 Megalonaias nervosa
GTGTGTCCGACAGGAACGATGTCAAAATCGGAAATTACAACAGTAGCCTTTGTTCATTTAAAAAAAAACAAAAAAACTTGTCACTTCTTATGACAAGTCGTAAGCTGTAAGAATAATGCTTTCTGTGAAATACCATATTCGGTGCGCAGAGATGGTAAGTTGTATGTTTAACGTTAAACAAAGGGAACCCCTGCTATGCTCTGCTCGAAACAGCCCTAAGTATGAGTATTCATAGAAGGTAGATGAAAGTATCAGGTAAAGAGTTTTTTTTTTTTAAATATTTTTTTTTTCTTGCGGCGTGTGGATATGTGTTTTGGAAGGTGACTTCGGCATTTGATGGTTCTCGCATACTAGTAGTAAACATAAAGAGTCAGAATTCATGTCAAGCAATAATGAAAACGGCACTTGACAAGGAGTCCAACTGTAACGTGGAAAATGTTGCCCTGAAATTAAAGGAAAACGAGGTTTTAGTTGCACTTATGGCTTGAATGAATATATTAAGTGAATGGAAATATATTCGAAACTTCTGCTCAGATCTACTGAGCAGTTTTAATAACACGACTATTAATTTCAGACATTAGTGTCAATAGTCTGGGATACGAAATCACAATGACAAGTGTAGTTGTCGCATCATTAAGCCTCGTCCTGTCGATCGCCGATACATTGGCATACCGATTCACTGTTTTGATAAATTTCATTCTTGAACTATTAGAACTATTGCACATAAAAACAATGTTAACATGTATAGTTAATAAAGAAACCGAATTCAGGTTAGTTCACAGTCATACAAAATTTGCATTAAGGTTTTGGTTCAAGTTTTTTTTATTTTTTATTAGCATATATTTTCTAAAATCCTTTGATGCTTTTTTTGGTTCAAATTTCGTTTTGAATCATTACAAAAGCCAAGACATTTAATTCTACGACGTGCTCACTCATCGTTATGATCTTACGGTCAATGTGATACGTTTTAAGCAATGCTCGATTATTGGCTTGACATGTAGGCCATAGCCGTCTTGTTCGATTTGGCTTGACATGTAGGCCATAGCCGTCTTGTTTAATTTGGCTTGACATGTAGGTCATAGCCGTCTTGTTCGATTTGGCTTGGCATGTAGGCCATAGCCGTCTTGTTTAATTTGGCTTGGCATGTAGGCCATAGCCGTCTTGTTTAATTTGGCTTGACAAGTAGGCCATAGCCGTCTTGTTCGATTTGGCTTGGCATGTAGGCCATAGCCGTCTTGTTTAATTTGGCTTGGCATGTAGGCCATAGCCGTCTTATTTAATTTGGCTTGGCATGCAGGCCATAGCCGTCTTATTTAATTTTAATAGTGGTTCAAGGTTGGTTACGTTATCTCCTTCGTTTCGAATCATTACAAAGCTAAGACATTTAATTATGTGACATGCTCACTCAGCTTTATGACCTTGCGGTCGATGCCATACGTTTTAAGCAATGCTCGATCGTTGGCTTGACATGTAGGCCATAGCCGTCTTGTTTAATATTAATAGTGGTTCCATTATCTCTTTTAATGGTAGAACTTCAAATTAAAATGCAAAGACGTTAAAAATGATTTTCTTGGATTGAATATTACAAATTTCTGTACTGCGTGTTACCTTGGATCATATCTTAACACAATAAGAATAGACTTTTTTTTTTTTTACTTCATTATGCACTAGCCACGTTATCAAGTTTAAAATAATTACCTGTTTAAAAATGAGACAGCCCCAGATTTAGCTCTCATGACCCACAGGTCAGAACGGATTGGTCAGGCTATTCATCTTATATATTGAAAACTGCCATCATGCTTGAGTCCATTGAAAACTGCCATCATGCTTGAGTCCGTTGAAAACTGCCTTCATGCTTGAGTCCGATATGAAAGAGCTCTGCGATAATTCACACATGGCTCGCACACCCACCACAGTCTAATTAATCATCGTTCTGCTTGAATCACAGAGGGAAACTTGAAATCATAATAAGTTAGTGGAGAAAAACACTGAGTAGATAACAACAAAACCATGCGCATGTCACCACTGCAAGTCGAACCCTTGATGTAGCAGATGCAGAGGAATTGTTGACTACTTTTCGACTACAAAATGATGGCGAGTTTGAAGGTTAGGATGGTATTAATGATTTAGTGTGATAACAATTCTGTATCTGCTTTTGATAAGTAGATCTGACAGACTCTGATAGATTCATATTCTGGTGATCATTGGAATTCCCAGTCCAGTTATTTTTAAACCTGTCAGATAAGCGATGCATTTCGTATTGGAGAGAGTTCTCGTTCGAAATTGTATGTTCCAAATGACATTTTCTCCCTTTTCATTGATGTAAAATGTCATCTGATTGGTAAATCAAACAGTCAACAAAAGACGACCTCGTATCATCTCCGTCAGGTCTCCATTTATGTCGGAGATCTCGATTTTTGTACAATTGCTACTGATTCGCATTGGGCGTAGCATCGGCTGCCTGATTCAAACGTGATATTTACAGCATTGTGGGATCCTAGCTGCGCACCTGTTGAACAGAGCGCGTTCAAATAGAGTGAAATGCTAAGTCAGTCTGAACCGTTTATAGTCTATGGTGTGTTTAAATGTGTTGAGAGATTTTTCACATCCTTGAGTTAAAAATGACGTTCAAAAAATAAGAAAAAATGGGCGATGCGATAAGGTTATGCGCTTCAATGTTACTTGCATTTATGTGTACAAAAAGTGAATAATACATGAATCTAAAATTTGACATCTTGCAGAATCTACGTACACACGTTTATGTTCAGTGTGGCCTGTTCGATGCATGTGACCTGGTGTCATTTCCACTTAACATCTCATGGTTTCTGACCGCTCCGGTGGCCTAGTGGTTAGAGCGTCCGCCTCGGATGCGGGAGGTTGCGGGTTCGAACCCCGGCCGAGTCATACCAAAGACATATAAAATGGTACTAACAGCTGCCTCGCTAGTAGCTCAGCATTAAGAGGTTGGTGTTAGGAATGGTCCGCCTGGTGTCAGGATAATGTGACTGGGTGGGACATCATGCTACATGTCTGCTGCATGATGCCCCAGGACTAGACATCAGTATAAACTGCCCCACTGCAGACATCTTAGCGATATGACTGAAAATTGTTAAAGCTACGTTAAAAATACACACACACACACACACACACACACACACACTCCCATGGTTTCTAAAATTAGGATTGTGAAATATAATTCTTTTTTCTTTGTTGCCCACAATATATTCTTTACCAAATATTATGAAGACATCCATATTTAGAAATAAAATACATATATTATCGTAATATCATGAATTCTCCTGAATTTCGTCCTGATGTATTGTTAGTAGAGGTCGAGGAGATATGAAAATTGCA
The DNA here is from genome assembly GCA_016617855.1 of Megalonaias nervosa. Lineage (NCBI taxonomy): Eukaryota > Metazoa > Mollusca > Bivalvia > Unionida > Unionidae > Megalonaias > Megalonaias nervosa. The sequence continues at coordinate 3,355 of JAECUM010025619.1, forward strand.
CCTACTAATCGATTCTTTTTTCCTTTTAAACTTGCAACTTTTTATGTTTAAACTTTTGTTTTACATTTCTTCTCTCTATACCTGTCACAAAGATTTCGGTATTTCACTCCAAATTTTTGATTGAATTTTTAAAAGTTAATAAAACATGGCGCTTTAAACTCGCCATTGTTTAGTAGTCAAAACGATCTGCGTTACCCAGGTCCCAATTCAGGCAGCCATCTCAGTCAATATGGGAGCTGTGAATTCAGGTTACCATTTTCAGCAATATTGAAATAATAATTCCGGTAGCCCCTTCAGCTAACACGGAAGTTGGAACGTGTAACCTTAGAGGAGATTCGGGCATTGTTCTGATAGAAGAATATTTGGTATAAAGATGTACCTATATATACAGTGTTAATACTATTGTGATATACTACTATTGCATAGATTACTATAGGATTCGCGGTGCTAATTAAGATCCCATAGTGACCTTTTGAAAATACCATGATACTAGTAATTCAATAAATTTAAATTTATGAATGCTTTGAATCAAACTTATATTTTATCAGTATAGACGTATCCTTGATGCCAGCTTCTCTGTATCAGCTGTCGCATTTTCTGAATCTACATGTGTTTGAAACAGGTGTTTCCAATTCCGCACCAGAGAGTAAGGTGCTAATTTCAGTAACGAGTTTTCCAAACTCAAGCCTCTAAAGAGATCGAAATTCAATCAGTAAAGCACTGTCTCAATTTTTGGGCAGTTACAACTAGGATAAGCTCTCAAAGATTCTTTGTACTAAAATGTTACTTTTATTATTAACCAATCCTGCCCAGCCAAACTCATATAGACTCTATTTTATCTTCACCCATTTCTGGTTTTCTCTAATGAAATATTGTTGCACTGTTGGTAATGCAGTACATGAGTTGATAAATTATCAAGCTTTTCATGCTACGATCGACATCAGGACTAAATGTAGCAAATTGCAAGTTTACGTCAGACCATATTACTAATGGTCCTTGCCTGGGCAAACATTGTTCGATTGTCGCGCATTCTGTGACCTTACATAACATACAATAGGTTCTACACAGTGAAGGTGAATAGTTCTTGTCCAAAGGAATTTAAATCGTTAAAATAAAACGCACTACCAAGAAACTTCACAGCGATGTTCTCCAACCATAGTGTATTGTTTCCACGGTATCAAGATGTCATGGTTTTTTAAAAATATTTTTAACCATTTGCCTTTTAGCACTAAATAAAAAGGCGAACTTTGACATTTTATCAAGGGGAATAAACTCTGCATATGTTTCTCTCCATACAACAGATGGGTTAAAATGTGTGGAGAACTAAACTGAATTGTTTTTGTAGTTCGTCTTATGTTAACGATTCTGTTGCATCTGACACTTCCAGATCTCAGCCATCTAATATGGTATAATTTTTTTAACGTCATGGACCTTAGTTACTATGTCGATCGTTCAGAAACAAAGGTCAGAAAGTTGAAGTTTTGAGCAAAGGCATTCTTAGTTAAGCCCTTGGCCGAGACGTTGATCTCCAAGGTACAGCTTGACATGATGATTGCTGTTTGAGATGGAGATAAAGAGACGTTGATCTCAAAGGTACAGCTTGACGTGGTGACTGATGTTTGAGATGGAGATAAAGAGGCACTGATCTCGAAGGTGCAGCTTGACATGGAGATTGCTATTTGAGATGGAGATAAAGAGACGTTGATCTAAAATGTACAGCTTGACATGGTGATTGGTGTTTGAGATGAAGAGCACACAAGATCCCACCATTTTTAAACTTTAATAATTTGTTACTTGAGATTTGGAAATATTAATGGAAATATAACAATACAGAATTTTGATTAGTCAGAATATTTTCGAGTAAGAGTCGAGTAAAAGTTTTATAGTGAAGGAACATGGACAGAATTATTGTGCATGGATGGACGAACACCTTTTTACTTAATGGTGATCCAACTCGTTAAGTGTAAATCAAGTATTTATTGGACGTCAGTAACTAGACAGATTGTGATTATAAGCTTATGCTACTAAGGGAATATCAGAGCACCAAAACAGTATCCGACATTTTCATCGCAAAGAAGAACGTTATCGCAGTAAGCGAGATGATCAACACAAGTTGCCTATTGAATTTAAAATAAATATTTTTCGCTGAACAAAAGTTATAACAGTCTCAGAAAAATGACGGTTCACATTAGTGGTACATGCAGGAACCAGGAATTGAATCCGTAGACCACAAAAGGAGAAAAGTGAGTGTGCTGCAGTTTACTATTCTCTTCTCTATTGAGTAATTGTGCTGTTTAAATAACGATTCGGAGAAAGTCATTTTGTTATGTTCTCCGTCCTCCACAGTTAGAGTGTTTGGCTTTGAGGAGTGCTTGGCAAGGATTGAAGTAGTATCAAGTGCGATAATGTAAATGCAACCGGTGTCATGCTGATTTACAGTCAGTCTACTGCCATGAGCGCATTCCTTCTCACATAACTTCTTTGAAGCATTTCACACTTAATGCAACGCAGACTTATTATGTATGCAAGATGTATTTGATAGGCCTTCCATGTAATGCATCCAGGCTTGCAGTTAATTATACGTGTTGTATCTGTTCATTAAAAGATACTCATTTTAACATGGTAAGAGAAATGCTTAAAATTTTTAATTTTGCAAATTGGTGCATATGAATATAAAAGCAGCAAAGCGGCATTGTTCAAATTTTAACGCCTATTTCCGGCCTATTCCACCACTCGACCTACTTTCATTCCACAACTCATCCCTCTCATCAGGTCATGGTTTCATATAAATTTAAATACTGAAACTTAGAATTTTATGCATGCTTTAAGATCAGATATCTCCGAGGCAGCAGAAATTAATTGCATCAGTTTTTGTATGAGCTCGAGCTACTTTTCTTCTATAACATTTTCTTGAAAATTTTGATAAATTTCAATTTAGTGGACGACTATCTGCGATTTGGTTTCCAATCCAAGTTTTGGTCTCTCACTTTAAGTGTTTTATAAATTAGAAAAATTTCCTACGCAGTTTGACAGGAACACAACATATTTAGTTAAATCAATGAACCAATCTTTTCTTGTAATCGAACAAGATATAAGTATAATGTGCACTTAACAGATTTACTAAAGTTTAAAGAATAAGTTTGAACGTAATTAGAAGCAGCAAATTTTCATTCCCAAACACTGTCTTTGCAGGCAGTACAGAGGACCTCTAGTCTGTCGTGTATCAAAAGGGTAACACTAAGTACTGTTGCAGCGGTACTTTTTAACATTGTTGTCGTTGCTAAAGTATGTATAATACTGGCAACTATATCCATGTATCGTTGGAACGATATTCATATCCTGGTTGCAACGATATTCAAATACTGGTATGACGGTATTCTTGTTGTTGCAAAGGTATATTTGTTCGCTTTTGTAACAGTATATTTTATCGTTGCAACGGTAAGATGACTTTGCAACGGTTCGCTCCATCGTCGCAACGCTAATATTATATTTTAACGTTGCAGCGAAATGGTTGCCGTTACAGTTGTAATTTTTATCTGAAATTACCGTTACCACTATACAGTAAACTGTTGAAACAACGAAAAATGCCATCGCAGTTGTATCTGCATATCGTTGTAACGGTAGGTGATTATCTTTTTAACAATATATAGATACTGATGCAACGACGACAAATATCTCTGCAACAACACCAGTGTTAAAATACCGTTGGAATGGTAAACTGTATCATTCCAACGGAAACATTTCCGTTGTATCAACTCTACTCGGTAAAGTTACAGCAACGTTATCTGGATCCCGATACAACGTTAATGGTAATGTTAACCGTAGTACAGCCTTAAACCAGGGATGGGTGGGTTAAGGGTAGGGACAGCTATGAGAGAGAGAGAGAGAGAGAGAGAGAGAGAGAGAGAGAGAGCAGTAAGCACCAGCTTACACACGCTTGATTGTAACTGCGTAGTTTCAACTTTTTTGTTTTCTCAGATAGGTAGAAGCTAACGTGTGTGGTTTAATTTCCTGTTGAAAATTGCAACCCATTCTTAAGATCTATCTTAAATTTAAGTTACAGCTCCAAGAACATTTAGTCAGTTTACAGTTAAATCATTCTCAATTTCACCTCTTTGAAAACCAATACTCTATTTAGATGTGCCGTTCATGTCCGTCTCATACAAAACCAACACTATTTAGATACGCCATTCATGTCCGTCTCATACAAAACCAATCCTATTTAGATACGCCATTCATGTCCGTCTCATGCAAAACCGACAATTTTTTAGATACGCCATTTATGTCCGTCTCATAAAAAACCCAACTCTGTTTAGGTAACACCGTTCATATCCGTCTCATACAAAACCAATAACCATCCACGTGCCAAATCCGGACAGCTGTCGATAATATCCGGTGCATCTATCTGTCTTTGGAAGATATGCATATGTACATGGCTTTTTTCTTTTCTTCGTACAAACTACTTCAAAGCCACTCCGTTACTGTTAGTTTATTAATTACTCTAGAGGGTTCATCTAGTACAAACGGTATGCTACTGAAATCACTGAACCAACGATATTGTGTTTAGTTTCCGTTAAACTTTTTTCGTCATGCCAGTTTGTAAGGTAGACAAATGTTTCAGTAAGAAAATTATATTCTGTTTGTTTTCAGTCTAATCGGCATTTGTGTATTAACTAATTTTTTAAAGCTAGAACTGTTATGATGTAGATTTGTATATAATGTAGTTCTGTACAAATGGAATAATAACTACGAAATTTATTTACCCGGTGCATTGTTTGTACGTCGTATAAAATTGTGACCAGTTTCATTCTTTTTATATAATGAATCGACAAATGAGATGTTATTATTTAGTTTGCTCCATCACAGAAGGGTACTATCGAGTTGCAGATGTATATTAGATTCTAGGCGAGAACAGTTGTGTACTAGCTGACGTTGTGTGCGTTGTCAAGAATTTTGTGATTGTGTTTTTATAATGTCTGATGGTCTGTTGTCCGTCCCTCTGTTAGCACAAGTTTGTTATCGTCATTTCTCCTCAGCAACTTGAAGGATTGCCGTGAAACCACACACACACACACACACACACACACACACACACACACACACCATATTCTAATTGGTTCCAAATGAAAATGCTGCTGCTGAAATATCCAATAGGCCGTCACAGTGGCCTTCCTGAAAAACACATTATCGGTACTTCTCCTGAATGTAAGGCATATCAACATGGGGTTTTCAATGACGCCAAGTTGGTTCTCCACGAAAACGGGGCAGATCTGATGTCGAATATTATTGCCACAGCGGCCAATTTGAAATATTTTGTTATTGCTTTTCCTCATGAATAGAGAAAATGGAAGGGAAATCATAACATGGGGTTTTCACCAGAACACTTATAATCATGTCAAGTTGGTCGTAAATGAAAACGATGTTAATATGATTGCCCATATATCCGCCACAGCAAGCATTTTGAAAGGTTATCACTTCACCAGAATGGATGGTCGTATCAACATGGGGTTGTTACTAAACAACTATTTATGTCTAGTTGGTCCTAATGGTGACATTCAGACCAGTTGATAAGCCTGCCACAGTGGCCATTTTGAAAATCTTGTTATCGCTATTTCTTCTGAGAGAATCATCATATCAGCATGGGGGTTTTACTGAAACAATTTTTATGATGTCTAGTGGGTCGTAAATCAAAATGGTACCGATTCGGCTTCTAATATGACTGTCACTATCTTGCAAAGCTTTTTTTATCACTACTTCTTCTTGATAGCTAGTCATATCCACATTATACTTTCACCAAAAGACTTTTTCAGATATCTAGTTCGTACTAAATAGAAATGGTGCCAATCTGATATCGAACATGGCCAACGTGGCATGCATCTAGAAAATCTCATTCTCTTTTCTCCTCCAAAACAGAAAGTCATTTCAACAGTGGTTGTCCACCAGAACGAAAATGGTACCCAGGTTAAATTCGACATGTCCACTACAACAGCTAATTCAAAAATCTTGTAGTTGCTGAAAAATATCAAAGATGGTTTCAACACTGCAGATACAAGAAATGGTCTTATTTTGAATTCCTGGAAATTCTTTTTAGCCTGGAGGGCGTCAGACCTTTCGAAGGACTCTTGTTTATTTATTTATAGATCGGCGTGAACATTTTTGTAATTTGACTTTATCAGCTCTATTCGCCACAGACCAATTGAACTTAAGGGATGACTTGATGTCCGTCGTCTGACCTCCGTCCGTCCTTTAGCACAACGTTGTTACCTCTTCTTATCCTAAAATACTTGGAGGATTGCCATGATATTGACACACAGATTCATTTTCAGGTCTATTTGGCCCTAAATGACAACGGACTGGTGCTGTTCGGATATTCTATATAGTTGCCACAACAACCAACTTGAAAATCGTGTTATTGCTAGTCCTGAATAGATGGCCATATCAACATCAGATTTTCACTAAAAGACTTCAGGCTGATCCTGAATAGAACGGCGCCGATGTGACGTCCAGTGTGGCACGGCAGCCGTATTGAAAGTCTTGTTGTTGGTACTGCTTCTGCAGGAAATGCCATATTAACATGAGTTTTTACCAGAAGACTTTTACGACGTCTAGTTGGTCCTAAACGAAATTGTTCCACTCGGAAAAGGAATATGGCTGTCACAGCAGCCATCTTGAAACTTTTGTCATTGCTACTCCTCTAGAATGGATGGTAATATTAACATGGAGTTTTATTGAAAGAATTATTTTGATGTCTAGTTTGTTCTAAATGAAAATGGTGCCGATCTGACATCCAGTATGGCCACTACAATAACCATTTAAAAAAATCTTAGTATTGCTACTTCTCCTGAGCGCAAAGTCATATCGACATGGAGTTGTCACCGGATAACTTATTATGGTGTCTCGTTATTCTTATAGCAAAATTTGGCCGACCTGTTATCCAGTAAGGCAGTCACAGCGGCCATGTTTAAAATCTTTTGATACTCTCATCCATGACAAAAAGACATATCAGAATTGTGTTTTTACCAGCATGCTTGCTATGATGTCTAGTTGGTAGTGAAAATGAAAATGGTGCCGATCTGACATCCAGTATAGCCACATGATATCAATCTTGAAACAGTGTTATTGCCATTGTTCCTAAAAGGAATGTTATATGGATAAGAGGTTTTTACTAGAGGATTAATTTTTATTCTAGTTGGTGCTGAAAGAAAATGGTGCCGATCTTAACTCCAATATGACTGCCACAACGAACATATTGAAAATCTTGCCACTAATTCTCCTGAATGGATAGTTATATCAACATGGTGTTTTCACCAAAAGTCGAGTTTGATCTAAACGAAAAATGAGCCGATCTTTTATCCAGTATCTCTGTCGCTGCCACTGGCTAATTTTTTAAATCGCATTGCTTAAGAATATTTGGGAGGGTTTGAACACTCAATATTCAAAATGAACAAATGGTCTTATCTTGAATTCCTGGAGACTCTGTTCAGATCTTAGTGCATCAGTCTCTTAGAGGGACTGTTATCTTTATTTCTTGTTGTTGTTATCAGCAGTTGAGATTAAATTCACACAGACTTGGATAAAGTAACCAAGTATACGCATAATTAGATAAAGTACGGCGGTTAACAGCCTCCTAATTTAATATACATTTGGTGGATAAAAGAAAAGGTAGAATCTATTAAAGCTTAGATATAACATAAATTAATTGTCATTTTCCAAATAATTTGTCACACAATTGCTAAGTAATCTCATTGAAAAGCAGCCGTTTATATTAGAAAAGAGACTTATTATATGCTCATTTTTGTCTCCGTTAACTTTATATTGTCAGAATCGTGCAATATTTTACGATATTGAACACTTTGATATTGCACGCACGTGCACGATACGTGTGCATAGTAGTATTATAGTGTATTAGGAACTACTTTGTAAACAAATCAAATACACTCATGTAGTAGACGCTTAACATTTTGCTTGATTAAATTTGTTTCCGAATGAACTAAAGCAGCTGTTTCGTGGACTGCCGCATACCAGCTGCTTTGCAATATTCTGTATTAACTTTTCTGATACAATGTTTCGGATTTAGGCTAGCAATAGACGCCAGACAGGTCATACAATTGCTGGGGTCCCTACAAATAGGATGCTAGTGACAATATATAAACTTGTCTTCTTTAGCTGGTAATTAGAATGGCAAAAAAATATACCTACAGTTTTACATCCTGAATTTCCTCAAAATGTACTTTTTAGTTCTGCAAATCCGAATTACATGAGCTATGGCATTAGTTCTAAAGCTTGATTACACATGTCGAAATTGCACTGTAATTTCTACTACATTCCAAGTGCAATAACATCCTCCTTACTGCACTCAAATGAAATGAACATTATATTTCATAGCGCCTTTTTGATAATTACAATTGAAAGAGTTCATATTTTTCCTACATTATGATTCCAAACATTCAATGACAGAACAGAAACACACATGCAGGTGAGTCAAGACGCTGCTCCCTCGCTGCACGAATCAGATGTTACGTCAAGTAGAATTGGCACATAGAAATCCAGTCCATAATCACGAAATTTAGTAGAATCGACAAAAATACCAAAATCTATTCATTCCAAACCAAATGGAAAAGTTGTTGCAATGCGCATTCATTCACGATATGACTCAAAATTTTATTTTTAAGTAGACCAAAACGACATATTCTTTTGAAAGTGATGTGGAGCGCGCGACTAAGTTCAGATTTAACAGGGTGGAGTTATGTACGCATTAATATTGCTGTTGTGCACTGATGAATCTGTGCTTGTGTATTTAGTTCGGAATAACGGCATACATTCAGTTACTTTGTTTCTTGTAGTGTATTTTTGTTTATGTAACCAAGCCTTAGGTAGAATAAGAACATGAGCATATAATAAAAAGGTTGCTGCATTTGTATGGGAAAATATGAACCCGTTTTGGCGGATGAATATATTGCACGACCTTGGGAGTGCAGTATATCTATCCGAAAAAATTCGTTCATATTGTCTCACACAAATGCAGTAACCAATAAATACATGGGGAAATTGCATATATATATATATATATATATATATATATATATATATATATATATATATATATATATATATGATCACCATCCTTTACTTTATCAATTCCAGAGGACGCCTGTGCCAAGGTGAAATGTCCAAAATATAAAGTCTGCCTGAAAAACATTCAAGGACTCCCTCTATGTACGTGCCCAAGTGACTATATCTGTAGCAAATACGGCAGCAAAAAGGCCCCGGAAAAGGAAGTTTGCGGAAGTGATGGAAACACGTATCCCTCCAGATGCAACTTGCGAATTGCCTCGTGTCAGCTTGGGAAGAGAATCAAAAGGAAACATAAAGGTGCATGTACACCGGATGACTTAGTTGTTAAAGATAAACCTTCTGAACAAAACAAGACGAAACAGGAAAGAATCGAAGAGATCGTTCAAGAAGCAAACAGAAAAGATAAAAAGAGGCGACAGAGAAAGAAACGGCAAAGGAGACACGAATCATTAGCGGGCAACGTACATGTGAAATATATAAATGAAAACAAACTTAGAAGAAAATATTTTAAGGGACAAAACGCAGGCTAGATAATGGCTTGCTTGAGATAAACAAAGTCAGCCAAATCAGCCCAAGCTTACATTGGGAGTGGAGGAAGTGTACATTAAAAGACAAAACTCCCCCCCCCCCAACAAACAAACATCGACTCACTATGGCTGGCTTGCCAAAAACCAATTCAACTAAATGAAATTCAGCTTACTTTTTGCTATGATTGTATGTATGAGTATTCTTTCTCTATTTCGCCGATATTTCTCCAGGCTGGCTATAATATTATCACAAGTATTATTGTATACATGTATATAAATACTACAAGTTGAGAGGCATATGATTTGATAATTGTTTGCCATTTTGAGTTCCAGCGGCCGGAATAACGCTTTGCCTGTCGCTTTTTATGTATAGTGGCCTACTATCTACTCAGTATACGGAATAACGCTTGCCTGTCTCTAATTTTGTTTCTTATCGACTAATTGAAAGGACTTTTGCATTTTATTTCAGCAGTTGTTTAAATAAATACTGCAAAACTAAATATTTGTTAAGTGTGAGCAGGGATATTGTACTTTCGTAGGGAAAATTTTAATTACTTTTTATATACAATGTTCACAAATAATGCAGATTTCTGTTCAAGCAGTGGCTTGTTTGCTAAAGAAAAGAGATTTAAAAAAAAAAAAGCACATCCTGAGTATGCGTATATGGCATGTATTTAACATTACAGTACTGTAAATACATTTTTCAAATGCTAGAGTTGGGAAACTATACTGCTGAAGCTTCAGATGCCAATGAATATTTCATTCGTTGACCCCTGATTCAATATCAGACATTATATAATTAATATCTTTCATCAGAGAGCATGAATGGAAGGAGAAAGTAAGAAATACAGAAAGAAAATCAATATTACTGACGGACAGGAAGAAAATACAACCGATAGGATTGCTACCAGATCAAGATCGGGTTTAAGAATCTTGTATTGACTTTCATTCCGGGATTAACTGCGATACGATATTCGATTGTAATATATATGATACATGGATACAAGAATAGCATACAGTTAGAACTAATACCAAAGTTTCACATTTAAACTCAAACAATTCACAAGCCGCAAAAACGTGTATCAAGACATGTCTTACTCCATGCAAATTAATCATTATAAACTTATAAAATTGTATCAAAATATGAATGGCCTTAGATAACTACTTAAGGTTATTGAAGAATAATGAAATCGAATAAACATATTTATTTCTTATCAGCCAATACTATCTTAGTTTATAAAATATATTGCCAATATGTTATATGCATAATACCCGCCTAAAAACCCCACAAAAACAACCAACAAACAAAACAAAACAAATGCATAATGAAAATTATATTAGCAGTTTTAATCTACTGGAGCATATACTGATATATAGATAATAGCAAGCATGGTCGGGATGGGAGCAATGAAAGAAAGCTGCCTGAGCATTTTAATTGTCAAATTATATGAAAGTCCTCTGTAACAGCTCACTATGAAGTATGTGAAGCGAAAGATGACGGACCATAATTATGTATTTTATATCAGTTGATATCCATCTTCAGAAGAAAGAAAGAAGAATGTAAGAAGTTCAGAATATTAATTGAAGGAAATGAAGAATGCACACAAATGCATAAAAGTTACAGAGAGGTACGTTTTGAATTTTATATTGGCTTCATTCCTTGATGTAATTAGTAATATAGAAACTCATGTCATGTAGCCAAAATTGTAGAAGTATGACTATTACTAAACATAGTTTGAAACTGTCATTCAAAACATCCCAATGCCGTCAAGCTGAAGGCAGCCAAAAAGAGAAATAAGTGACCGACTGTCCATAAAATATATCGTTATTGCACTGAGGAGAGTCCTGTAAAAGTATCGCATGGTATTTAATTATTTTACTGAAGGAAAAGTAAGACAATTCAAACCAAGCGATCACGTCTTCCACGGAAAGTCACTCGGCTTCACAGGAACTAGTGGACTGGCCCATTTTGCGTTTCCAGAGCAAGACTGGTCGAAGGATTTTCGTTTACAATATTATTATAAAAGATGGACTTCCATGATGATGAACCGCCTAATTTGAGAGCAGATCTAAACTTTTGGCCCAGTCCGTAAATTTAGAGTAATGGCCCAATCGTATTGGCCCAGTCCGTAAATTTAGAGTAATGGCCCAATCGTAGCCACATCCACTGTAAAGGAAAGAACTCGCAAGTTATCAATGTTATCACAGAATTACTGAATGTAATAAATGACTTGATGATTCATAAATGTTCAGTAACACAAATACAAATAAATATCTCAGATGAACTATGGCCCTCTCCTCCAAGGTTCAAATGATGTCCATTATCTCTGCAAATAGTTCTAAGTTTTTCTCTTGAATAAAAGGGCTATAAAATGCTATGAAATTGGACTCTAAAATCAGCATGCATACAATCTTTAAAATTTCTTTTAGTTGCAACATTTCATTCCGTACCAATGGCCATCTTTTGAATGAGAAACTTATAGGAAATGGCGACTTTTGTTCTACGTGAGAGTGTGCTTGAATTGAAATGAAATTAGCAGTTACTCTGAATAAATTTCACCAGGAAGCAGGGGATCAATATTGTTTAACACAATATGAAAACTTGCAAATTTAAAATTAGAAATACTCGACCGATCAATCTCGATAACGCTAGAATGAAGATCTAGACCGTAGCCCCAACAAATGATTGAACAGCACACCATCTCTTGTCAGAAACATATTTGGTTATTGAACCTAACATAATGATAATATACGTCTGAGCTGAAAATTGATGTGAATTATTATACATGGTATGTATTCAAAGATATATTTTTATCTTCTCTGACTCAATCTGTGTGATAGGCTGAATTTCAGATACTGTGTATATGCTAAGCCAATTGCCATGAAATTGAATTAATCATAAGCCAATCGCCATGAAAATTTAATTAATCATAAGCCACGTGATCTTGAAAAACCAATGGATGTTACACTCCCTACCTGCTCAACCATTCTAATCCGTGGCTTCAAACGGATATACAAAAATTTGCAATGGGAACCCACGTTCGATTTTGAAGCTTATTGTATATTAGCTGACGTAAAATGAAATGATTTAGAACGAGAAGTTACCAGCTGTAACTGGACGTAACACTGAAACTTTTATTCACATAGTTGGTTTATTTAAAACTTTTTCTTACTGGATAATTGCCAAACCCATGCAGCGTTTAAGGTACTGTTTAGGAGTCAATGTCCACAGTATTGTTAAGAACCAAGTTAGATTAGTTCCATGGGCGTCCGCAGCAAGTTTTTCGATGGGAGGGGGGAGCCAAAATCAAAGATACACCCCCCCCCCGCCCACCCACACAACCACACTGCACAACTGATTTTTAAAAGGGGGGGGAGGCTGCTTCCCCTTTGCGGATGCCCATGATATGTCGTGGTATTAACAAGTTTGTCCGATAAAGCTGCTAGGGCAGTCATCTTGAAATGATTTTATCGTTACCCCTTCTGAATGGATGTTTATAACAGAATGGGGTTTTATGATGCGTATTTGTTCCTAAATGAAAATTGTGCCTACCTGATATACAATATGGCCATCTTGAAAATATTGCTGAATAATGGATGGTCGTTTCAGCATGGGGTTTTCAGTGAAAGTCTTTTATGGTGTGTAGCTGGTCCTACATATATGCCAATTTGACATCCAATATGACCGCTATGGCAGCAATCTTAAAAATCTTGTTATAATAACTCGACTTGAATAGGAAGTGATATTTATGTGGGGCTCGCACTAGAAGGCTTCGTATGATGTCCATTTGGTCTTAAATGAAAACGGTGCCGATTTGAAGTCCAGTATGGCCGTCACAACAGCCATCTTGAAAATCTTGTTATTGCTATTTCTGAATGGATAGTCGGATCTTGAAAGTATTGCGATCTCTTTTCCCGTGCAACTGGATGGCTACGTCAGTCTGGAGTTTTCACCAATAGACTTCTTATAATATCTAGTTTGTTCTCAGTTGTGCCAGTGGTTCACCCAACTGGACTACCATGACCTGTGTCTTAAAACTCTCAGTACCAACCATGATTTGATGATCATTATGATATGGGGTTTTCACCAGAAGACTTCTAATGATGTCCACTTTGTGCTAAAATGATGCCAAGCTGACGTCCAATATATGTATCACAGCAGCTAATCTGAAAATCTTATTATTGCAGAAGAATATCAGACAGGGTTTCAACACTCGACAGCTAAAAGGAAGAAATGGTCTCGTATCCTGAATTCATGGAAATTCTTTTCGTCACTGACAGCATCAATCCTTTCAAGTGACTCTTGTTTGTGTTACTTTTTTATGTTCCTTCTCAAAACCTGACTTAGTAGTTTTCTCATTATATTTAACTAAAGCTCATTAGATTCTTGCTCAGTAAACAAAATATACACTGACTGTAATGTTCCATTGTGTAATAGATATGTATTGATATAAATAAATAAATCCCGAAAAATCATAAAAGAACTCCATATTGAAACGACTTGACTCGTACAAGTTAAACCTGTTAAAGAAAGGGAAGAGTCCTAAACTTGTTAAAGGTAGCGCTAGGAAATGGATCGAGATGCCAGCGAGAGGGATTATTTGTACCTTGATTGCGCTATTTCAGGTTCAAAACATGCTGCTAAATAGCACATTTAGCTCAGCTTTGCTGAAAGAAGCATATTGGCTTTCCCGAATTAAATGCTGTAACGGCTCCTTTATAATCAAGGTTCTCAGTCATTCCTTTCCCCGTGAATGAATGATCCCGATGCTTTAAACAGACATATCTTGGAGCACTTCTAGGTAGTTTATGCTTCATTTCATATTCGGGATGAACTATGGAAATTCAGCATGAAAATAATTGCCTTTGCGCAAACCTCCACATCCCGATAAACAAGCATTTAATGAAAACACCAATGATCACTCTTCGACTGCCGTCATAGATACACCATTGTAAAAGCATATTCCACCAAAGTAGGTCCTTTGGCACCTCATCAGGAATAACACGTGGTTGGTGAGATGACAAAAAACACTGACCACCCAAAGCCAATTCAGGAGCCTGGATACAAAATCGTCCAGTTCTAAAACATGTACAAAATTAAATTCCAAATAATCACTGCATTTCCTTTGGGTCGATACTTGTTTGCATCATAAACAATTTATAAAATCTCTGATTTCTTGTAATCCGACTATTTTAATTTCCAGAGTCATCGTAACCGTATTGATACTGTTTGGGTTGAAGGTGGAGGTAGTTTGTCTGGAGCCTCCGCAATACCTCATTTGTCTAAATAAATAATCCAAGTGTTGAATGAGCTAATTCCGCATGTTCTGGAGTTACTGCACCTGTTCATGTAATATTCAAATACCAAATTTAAACTTATCGGCCACATTGGCATTTATAAATCTCTAACAAATGAGCGCAGCACATCGTGATGCTGCTGATAAAATAGTGTCAAAGAAGGTATGATGTTTTCCTAGAATATCCAACCAAATGATAAACATCTGGATCAATTGACCGTTCTGAATAAGAAAGATCCTCATTAATATTCATCTATCAAGAAAACGAGGATAGAAAACGAGGCAAACCATACGTAAGGCACATCGGTCACTACATTCTAATTACAATCACTGTCAAGGTACCACCAGTCACACGAACATCAAAGTGAAAAAATTAACATCATTCACACTAACATGAAAAAACAAAACAAAGAAACATATACATACTGCTGAAGTCACATACGTAATGTCTTCTAAAGCCAACATTTTGCCATCAGTTTTGCGCTTTGTTTTTTGATCCTCTTCCATATATATATATATATATATATATATATATATATATATATATATATATATATATGCTATATATATATATATATATATATATATATATATAATCACAGTTTCGCGATCTTGATTGCTAGATCACGCAGATTTGTGGCATTCAGAAAATCCGGATTATTACGAGCAGCGAAGCTTTTGTAAATAGGTTGTATTTAGCTTGGTTCCCGGCGTCTACGTAGCTACCGTCCATATATATTTGTATGCAGAAGCACGACGGGGGGACCAGTCTGGGGTTGTACTGTACCGCACATGTAACGTTTTGGTACGCGATTTCAGAATGTCGTCTTGTTTCAGACGAACCTTTTGTCTACATTATCTCAGTGGCGTCACTAGGGTTGGTGTCACCCAGTGCGGTAACTCATGGTGTCACCCTCATGGACCTCCTTCCTGCACAAAAATTAAAATTTTTTATTGACAGTCATTTTGTGTCACCCCATCTGACGGTGTCATCCGGTGTGGTCCGCACCCCCAGCACCCCCTAGTGACGTCACTGCATTATCTTCTTAAAAGAATAACTACTGACAAAATCATGGTTTGGACCTTTCAGATATTTTACATACAACGGAAGGTCCCTTAACTAACGTCGCCGTGAGAGTTTTCTATACTGCTGGTGTTGGCATTCCTTCGCTAGTGGTGCTGCCATAGGACTCACGGACGGTACTAATGCAGTTTCTGATGTAAATTCATCGAAGTATCATGCTATTAAAAATATTCCATAACTTTAAATTTCTTAATGTTCATTATGAAATCTATATTTATCAGTGTATGTATATCCTTGATACAAGCTTCTCTGTAGAAAAACCCATATGACCAACGCATATTTTTTTTTATTTAAATGTGTTTAAACATGTGTATTCAGTTCTGTACCAGATAGTCGGGTGCTAATTTTAGTAATGAGTTTTCCATAATTAAATCGGGGGCCCCAAGTGGCCGAGTGGTCTAAAGCGCTCTCCGTTACGGATCACTGCCATCTCACCTCTGTCTGCGTGGGTTCGAGTCTAACCGCTCCGGTGGCCTAGTGGTTAGAGCGTCCGCCTCGGATGCGGGAGGTCGTGGGTTCGATCCCCGGTCGAGTCATACCAAAGACTTACAAAAATGGTACTAACAGCTGCCTCGCTTGGCGCTCAGCATTAAGAGGTTAGTGTTAGGACTGGTCGGCCTGGTGTCAGGATGATGTGACTGGGTGGGACGTCATGCTACATGTCTGCGGCATGATGCCCCAGTGCTAGACATCACTATAAACTGCCACACTGCAGACATCGTAGCGATATGACTGAAAAATTGTTAAAGCTACGTTAAAAATCATAATCACATAATCACATCACTGCCATCTCACCTCTGTCTGCGTGGGTTCGAGTCTAAGATTCGGCGAATGTGGATATGTGAGAAAGCTTGCCAGTAGCTTCTCGTGGGTCGGTGGTTCTTTCCGCGAATTTCCCGGTTTCTTCCTCCACCATTAATACTGGCCGCCATGTATAGCCTATGGTGTGCTGAAAAATGGCGTCACAACAACAACATAATCAAATCTGTCAATAAAACATTGTCTCTGTTTTCTGCAGTTACAAACAGGATAAACTCTCAAAAGGTTCTTTTTACTATATTTTACTTTCACTATCAACCAATTCTGGCCAGCCAAACCCATATATACTCCTTTTTTTTTTTTTTTTATCTTCACCCATTTATTGACTGGTTCCCATTGTTTCATATCATCAGTACCACGAGTCTTATTGTAATTAGTAAAGATCGAAGATAAAGTAGCTCCAGGCCTCGTTGAAGAGTATTGTAATACGGAATCAGGAAAAAGATTGTATTGTTTTCCTACTTGGAGGAAACGACGGTAAAATTCTAGGGGTAGAATATTGATAGTTATATAATAAATATTCTTATCTGTGAATGCACCGTATGCAGGGCTGCGGACAAAATTTGTGGGCATTAGGGAAAATTCTCCGGTAGTCCCCTATGAATTACAAATAGAGACGGCGTTGGGCCTCCTGATCATTGTGGACCCCCTGAATTTTGTCCCAGTGGTCCTACCCTGTCCGAGGCCCTGACTGTATGTGTGGTACTTATTCATGACACTGGTATTGTTTATATTCTTTTACTATATGTTTCTTAAATTTTCTTATGCCTTCATATAGATAAATACGTGCTGAACATGTTACCTTTGTAACTATGACAAGACGTTTATTATTATTATTATTATTATTATTATTATTATTATTATTATTATTATTATCGTCATCACCACCATCAGGTAACATGGTAATATATTGACACCACATTCGCAGACATTAAATTTTCGATTATCAATGTAATCTTTGTAATCGAGATACTGTTTTTAAGGTGCGCGCGAGTGTAAATTATTAACCTTACATGGTAAGAAATAAATAAGTAACTGAGGTCACTGGTTATTATTGGAACCGAGTGATCGTTGCTGCATAAAAATACTACAAAAGAAGTTCGATGTTGAAATTGTTTTAAGAAAATTGATGCTTGGTCAACCAATGGAAATGTCGTTCCTTACCATGATGAAGGCTCCCTCGTCATGACATGTAGCAACAATCCATTGATTTCATCGATCCTTATTTGAAAGAAGTGGGATATATTTGGAAGGTTAATTCTTTCAGGAGTAAAGCAGTTCCATTATACAACACAGCACAGCAATGTTCGTCAAGGTTTTGTTCCTGACATGTTCAGCAGTAATCACACGTACGATGCAATTGCTCTTGCATCTCCTTAGCTTAGCTTCGTTACCGACCAAATGACCTAGGGGAATATAAATCATTGAATACATTCTAAGATGGGTCTATAGGTATTTGCCTGTATGCATGTGTGTGTGTGTGTGTGTGTGTGTGTGTGTGTGTGTGTGTGTGTGTGTGTGTGTGTGTGTGCTTTTGTGTTTTAAACAATAGACCTCTACTTCAACTTTTATATTTTCACCTGGGTATGTGTGTTTTATTTTAACAAAAGGCCTCTACGTCAACTTTTGATGTTTTCAACTAAATCGTCTACTTTTAGATACACTAGAGTGAATGTATCACCTAAATGTAAGTCCACTTAAATAAAATCATGTATTGCATTCTCTTTGGAAAAATAAAAATCAATCCAGAACCATTATTCTATCTGGACCGTCTTTCACAGACACAAAATTCAAGGGAGACAAACTCTAGGCGCTATATACAGATTTTCCTTCTAAAGATCTGAAATAACATGATTTATAATCTTTTGAGAATACTTCAAATAATGTCTGGATACTGTTACGGGTAGGCTCGTACAAAAGTAACAAAGAAAAGAGTGAAGCCAACAAGCTTTGTAAAATTTAACAAAATAATTGATTTCTCTAGAAAACAAGGTAAAAATATGAAAAAGGACTTACGGTTTGTGAATCTTATGAATCAAGAATAATATTCCGGCTTTAGAATTCCGAATAACTTTCAGTAAATGTCTTTGTCCAAGAAGTTTGATGAACACAAGTATTTTCCATGGTGAATAAATTATTTTAAATAAAAATTTCAACTCTACTGGTCACAACATAAAAATACCTCTGAGCTCCGAAGGTATTAATTTACGACTGACTATTTCACTACAAAATATCTGTTTTAACCCTTAACTAAAACGTAGTTTAGATCCCGTGATGGGTCACGCGATCACTTAGTTCGAACAGCGCAGTAAAAAATATGTCAATTAGCACGTAGGCTATACGGGTTCGATTGTACTGAACGAATCTTACTATAAGATTCAAAAATTAAAAAAGAACTATTTGCAATAGAGTTGACACGCAAGCCAAGTATGACCTTGATTACGACCAATGATTTTCACTCTGTGTTGACAAATTCTGAATCAAGGTCAGGAACTAGGTCAGCTAAAAATACAATGTAGCAACAGTACTGCGTTTTAATCAGGCTAAAATCAAGTTCGTGATGGAACTTGAAGCCTGTAGTGTGCCCCACACTGGATTGATGTGTCGAATTCTTTCGTATTGGTGAAAATGTGCTGGCTCAAAACTGAACATGGAGTTCATAATGGATCCCTCACTCGGTTGTCGAACTATTCATCTTGCTTGCTCTATCGGTCATTGTACTCAGAATGAAGTGTTGGTCTTGGAACCTTCCCCTTTTTAAAACTGGAGCTCGGCGTGTGCGTACATAAAGTTTTGGGGTCTAGAAGTAGCACTCGTTTCTGGTACACAGTTTGATAGACTTTTTCAAAAGGGCGACTAACAATGTGATGGTTTTCAAACGTACAATTTTATGTGGATAGAATGGATTCACGTTAAGGTCTTGATCTTGTTCGGACTGCAAAGGTTCTTTGAAGACATCAGAGTTGATTACTTGTCTCGATCTATTGTTCAGTGTCCTTTGTTACGTATATGTAATTAAATTGCTTGTGTGCTAGTTTTAAAATTCTTTTTATTTTATTTTCGTTTCATTACATTTTATTGTAATGATTATTTCACGGGATTGGAAATTCTTTATCAGTAAGTTTGTTTATCTAAGACGTAAAAGGTGTTACATTTTCAATATTTTTAGTTCACCTTGGTCCGCGGTAGTGTAAGCGCTACGCGAAAACGATTGGCTATTGCCAAGGTCATCTCGTCTAATCTGAATAAACAATGTTTTATTTTTAAATTTATTTCAGAATGAGAGTAGGTAGGGGTTCTTGCTACGTGACAAATTACATTTTTTCTATTGCGTTGTTCAAGTGTTAAGAGACCACGTAATCTATCTCGCGAGAACGGGATGATAATTCGGGTGGATATAATACCCTTTCTGAGCGCTAATCAGTCAGTTGTATTTTGAAACCTTGAAGGCTGGATAGGTTTTTATTGTTGAAATCAGATTGTTTTTGAAGTTCATTTGTTTTTGGAATTTAATAATTTATTCTCTAGAAAACCAAACGATTGTACTGTTTTATAAAAATTCTGGGAGAAAGAAATTCAGTGGAAATTTATTCTGGAATTATTCGGAAACGTCAGCTGTGATTCAATTGAGGAATTGTTGCTGTTTGTACAAGGACCACGTCTGACGTCATCGCCTTCCATATTGGAACGTCGTCGAGATTCGAAGCTGGATTCTAATAGAACTATTTAGTGATTAATAGAACTATTTAGTGATGGGACTTGTATTTTTCATTCTTAGGATTAAATTTTGGATTATATTCACAAACCGTAAGTCCTAATTTCCAATTTTTACATTGTTTTCTTGGGAAATAAATTATTTTGTTAAAATATACAAAGCTTGTTGACTTCACTCTTTTCTCTCGTGATTATTGTACGAGCCTACACGTACCACCTTTGACTTTGGATTTGGGATGAAATTCTCCCTGATGGTCGCCTTATTGGTATCCGTAGTGTTTGGGCCGCCGCTGGCAAAATGGACGATATTGTCTTCTGGGTGCTCGCCCATATATGTACCTAAATAGTCCCCGTCGATATTTAGTTGATAGCTATGCGGGCGACGTTTGTACATAAAATTGTCGATGTCAAAGTAAAGGATTCGATCTCCTAAAAGTTCTAAGACATCATACGGTTTCAGACGAGGATTTGCCGTCACTTACGCTGCAATGATGACATTTCCAGACGCTTCGGAAGGTACAAAGATTCTTCGTACTTCACCATGATCAAATCTTCATGGACATTCTCCATGTGTTTCCCCTTGTCGTCCACCAGTTGAAAGTAGCGGCTTGGATCTGCCAAGTATTCCGTCCTTTGTAATATCGGACGTTGTGCCAATTTTTCCCACAAACGATTTAACATGACTTTGGCAAACAATGTCTTCGTTCATTTCCGCGTGTTCCAAAGTTATGGTTTCCAGTCCGTTATCTTGTTAGACTACATTTTTACCTTAATTCATGGGTTTATTATTCTAAAATTTATTGTAGTTTATACATTTACATCTTTCGAATATAATAACTGATACAGTATAATTCGGAACGGTGATGATGTGCCGTTAAACCCTATATATGCCTTGCATGTGACCCAGATATCACACAGATAATTTAAGTGTTCGATATACGTGTTGTTTTTATTTATTTACGTATTTATTCCCGAAAGAGAAATTGTTTATATCTGACGAAGAAAACCAGATAGATGTTAAAAAATTAATGTATGACGTCTATTAAAACACACTGAAATTGGTGATTTCCATACTTATTCGTCCTTCATAATGGTATGTTATGATGCCGTTCGTCCGTCTATCTGTCTTTCTGTTACCAATTTTGTTCCCGCACAATAAATGGAGTTTTCCAACATCGACATGCAAAATCTTTGTGGATGTCTAAACTTAGGGGAAGGAATAACCCTATTGATTTCAGAGTAAATATGTGAAACATTAAGATCTCTGTGACTGAAAGAAGACGAATGTTTTTCTCATAGCAACTCGAGTTTTCCATTATCGACAGTTTACCAAACTGCATGGATGGCTTGCACGTAGAATAAGGAAGAAGCTTACTGAATATAAATGACAATGGTCAACGGTCCGGGTCACAGTGACCGAAAGAACAAAAATACCCTCCACACCGTAACAATGGCTCTACATCACATACCCCAGCTATATACCTGGACTGGATGGCTTGCATTTGAAGTAAGTAAGAAGCCTGTCGATTCAGGGGTCCAAATTTAAACTGTTAATGTCACTTTGTAGGATCCAAGAACAACGAGTTCTGCTCAAAGTTTTCATTTATCAATAATGTACCTCCACCAAAGTTTGTGAATGACTTGAGCGTCAAGCAAAAATGAAGCAGATTGATTCTGCGACGAAAAAGTTAAAGGTCATGGTCACTGCGGGTGAAAGAAACAAAATGAAATTTTTTTCTAGACCTTATGGAGGGTTTACATGTAAGGTATAGAAGAAGTCTAATGATAATAGGGTCAAACGTGAAGTTCATTTTGGCTTAGTGAAAAATGTGCTCCGCAGAATAATTTTTGTGACGAAGTAGATATCTTCTGCCAAATGTCGACGTCATTGAGACTCGCTGGTTAATAATCTCCAGTCAATGACACTATTCTAGTGTCTATACCTAGCGGGTATACAATATGACACTCATGGTTCTCTTGTTTTATATATATGGTTTGTGTTTTTACTTCATTGAATAAAAATAACCTTACAATGAAAGGACAAGGATTGTACATATACAATACATTTATAACATACATATAATCTGATATGAAGATCAAATCCGTAAAATCTATTGATATGTATGTATGTATGTATGTATGTATGTATGTATGTATGTATGTATGTACATTTAAAAGGCAAATTTTATAATTAATAAATACAACCAACCACGCCAATTGTCTCTACTCGGGTCATTAAACTACTTTCTCTGTTCCTTCCACGTTGATTGTAAAGAGAACTTTAACTGAAACTCAAAAATTGAACTTTTATGTTTTTTAAGAAATTGAAGAGAGTGATCTGAGAGAGAGAGAGAGAGAGAGAGAGAGAGAGAGAGAGAGAGAGAGAATTTGAAACATACACATACATATATGCAGAATCGTTCTCAGCGAAATTCAAACCCCTGGCAATAACAGGAAGACTTCTCGGATAGATTTTTAGTTCACCGTCCAGTTTTCAATCATAGTTAATGAAGTTTTATCACCGAATTGCAGGTCCTCCAGACATCTAATGAAGGCAAAGTAGTGATTTAGTCTAAAGCAAATCGCGATAGTTCTATCGGGGCAAATTAGCTTCCTCAATCAGAACTGGAGTACGAGGTTTTCATTTGATCCAATACATTAGGTTAAAGAATAACTGTATTTCATGCAGAAAGACGATAAATATCTCTTCGGTGAGGAAATTGCGCCCTGTCTGGAATATATGTAACTCAATGTGACTGGTCACCGCAAAGGCATTCAATTATGAATCTGACTAGTGCACTCATAATTACGTGCCTTGTTCGACTGATAGGAACTTCCTGCATTCCTTTCTTCTTTCTTTCTTTCAAGTACAAACTGGCAGGAAATATCCTTATTCGGTGGTTGCTGGAATGCCCTGTCTCTTAAATTGTTTAAGTTTATGATTACTTGAAAATAACTACTTTCTTTGAAGAGTTCTAATTTACAAAATCCTCTTTTTATCGTACGGAATAATTTCATCACAGTGATGCAGATTTTAATTCAACGAGAGCAAGAACTAAAAGAAACATACATTGTAAACGAATATTATTATAATGTAAAAATATCTATACAGCACTGTTTACCATCCAACACATTTTGACGAATGAGGCCTCTGTGTTCATTGTACTGTCCTACAAATAAGACTTCTAACTATTTTTATACCTTCGGGGACACGAAGCCTTATTACTTTTACATAGCGAGTTACTCTTGAGATACATCACTTAATTTTGCCATATATATCAAAATGCGTCAACCAAAGAAAAAACAGAGATTAAAGAACTCAACACGGTATCCAAAATTAAATTATCTCATAGTCCATCAGCGATGATAATTCCAAACTTTAAACTGTAACTGTCCAGCTATCCTCTTAATTTCATTGTACCTATGAAGCAATGCACGATATGCCAAATGATAGCTGTATAACTATCATTAAGTCCAATAAAATTTAACGAAACGACCCAAAAGTAATAATTGTGATCTGACACATAGAGCGATTGAAAAGTTAAATAAATATTAGTGGGATTGTCCCTGTTTAATTTCTTTTATAAACCACATAGATAGATATTTGCTTTACTTGAATACACAACGGTAAGGACATTTATTCCGGAAGTAAATGACTGATATTTTCACACCACCTGAACTTTTAAAAATCGATAGAAAGTTTTCAAAATAAATTCATGGAATTAGTTTTGTTCTTTCTTCCTTACTTTCTTTCTTTCTCAAACAGTTCATTTAATTTTCCTTGTCCATGTTTTACTAACTTGCGAATGTATATAAAGAAACACTATTATACTGGTTAAATCGTACTCTACGGAGATTCCAACCTCAAATCCACAGGTTACGGCACCAATCGTCGTGTCTGTACGCACCAAAAAGGCACCACTGTATCGACGAGTGATTGTAAAAGAAAGTCATTGCCAAGGATGCTCACGAGTTTGTCCAGGCTGTAATTAAGAAATAAACTGCAGATGGCCCATCCTAAAGTTCATGTATTTTTCTCTATTGTTGGGGATTACACTTACTGGCGACTTTAATACTGCTGCGTCTTTTTGCATGTTCAGATGGCCATCATACCCAAGCGAATTATGAAGCGCCACAATGATTATAACCTTACTGGGGTAAATTAGAAGCTGTAGATTGCATGCGCTGTGTGAGGCTCCTCTATAATTGCCAGAAATGTGAAGGTGTTCGCGTACTTTGGGATTAGTACCAATGGACCATCACAGATCCAGCAACGAGTGAGAGTGGAAAACTAACGTGTGTCATCATTGGTTATAGTCATGTCTACCGGGGAAGGAAGCTGTTATCTGGTCCATCTCGCTGTAAACTCGAGCTATTTAAGAAACAGCTCAGTCCTGGCCACAATAAAACATTGGTGGCTCAGATTGCCCGTCGCATCTAACAACAGTGTAACAAAGCCGGTATGGGATTTGTTCCGTAATTTGGATTGTGTTTGTTAGAACATCAGGACCGTCGAATGGAATGTTAAGATATCCGAAGACCACTTAAATTACACACGGGACTCTCATTTTTGGTTGCAGTACAGTAAATTTTAAATTGTTTTTGTTAGGCTCTGGTAAGATAGTGCGCGGTAGTTTTTCACTGACTCCACCAGAGAAAAATTCATGGTCCGCGAGCAACTGTTTGCGCAACACATACATGTATGCAACGTTGCATGGAAGTTTCCTACCCAGGCATTGTTTGTATTTTCGAGATTAATCTTTATTATCGCTCGCGTGTTTTCAGCGTGGACAAACGCGCCTATTCATCATTTTTTGCTTTGATTATTGCTCGCTGTGGAGTACACGTTGATGTTTTAATATAAGACGACCTGCGGAAAGGCTTTAACAGGCAAATATGCAGTTGAACTTCCATGCATCTGTCCACAGTCCATCCTGATCACGTGCTGGTGAATTTCTCCAACGTCTCGAGAATCCTTGCAACAGATTATCAAGTTCACCAGTTTTGGTCTCGGTGTCTTTACGAGTCAAGATCACACGAGCATTTCTTTTAATCTATGGGCTTGTGATTTTAAACACATAATCATCAGTGGCATAGTCAAATGTACATTTAGAACGATCTCCATCTTAACCACAGAGGTGCCTACGAACTGTAACGTTGATTTAATTCACGGATGCATGTTTGAAAGAAGTTTCACCAAGTCTTTATCGGGCTCGTATTCGAGAGGGGTAATTGCCCGATAATCAACATGATGTTTATATAACTCAAATTCGTGGAATTGCAGTGGGCAGTGCTTTTGCGACAGTCTCAGCGGCGATTAGTCCGATAAATCAACCCATCAATCGGTGTCGATACTGATATATGAAATGTGGCTCTGATGTTACCTGTTTATTAAAATGTGTAATTTTGCTCAATGCAAATCTTTCCGGAACACACATGCGTACAGTTTAGACACTCACCGATATTTGGTAATAGCCATATTTAGCGCATGGATTTACAGGTCGCTAAACATAGGATTTGATCCGGAAATATTATGTGCATATCGCCGACGGTAGCTCAACAGACGCGAGAAATACCGGCAAGTGTATAAAATGTACACCGATATATGCAGACAAGATCGTCTGCAGATTTCAGCAGGTTTTAATGAATATGCGGTATCAGCTTCTAAAAGGCCAGTTAATATCATATCATGCGTGGGGCTGATTTATCGGCCTAAGTAGCGATGAGAGCTGCGATAAGGCGGCGATGTTGTTGTTCGTGGCTAGCCAACTGTGCTATTTCGGTCCCCTTGGCCCACGTAGGAACCTTGATTTAATACTGCGCTGCTATTTAACGAAGTTGTTCCACAGTCAACCGTTGCGCCTCTAAAAAAAGTCCAAACACTAGAAATGTGTCAGATTTTCTCACTCCGCTTGTTATTCGTGTTCCATGATCTCGCATGAGTCGCTTGAGCTACTTTACAGTCGGCATACTGGTATAAAGGGAACATTGATTTAATTGATAAAATTTTGTAGTATTGCTTTTACTTTACCAGGATCAGAAACTATATAAAGTCTATGTAAAAATGTTACAGAAGGAATATCAATTCAGTTTTTTTTTTAGATGGTGGACGTATAAAGTTGAACAGAACACGGATTGAAATCCTAAAATGTGATTTGTATATTGTTGCATATAGATGTCCAGAACTTGTTTATATTTTGCCCTATCAACAATGATCTAATTGAAATAACAGTTACGTCAAATTACATATATTTGCAAAAATGCTTGGTAAGTATACTGTACTTTCTTGAGGAGCAACCATGCCAATGATGCGGAAACGCTTCAAGGACTATTTTTTTATGATGGTCAGTTTATTAAGACGGAGTTTGGTCCTTTATGTTGTTTATTTCTGCACTCAAACCTGAACTACGTGGCCTTTGCAAGCATGCAGTCTGCTTCGGCAACATATCATGCACCGAAATTTCGACTGTCACTTATTTTCGGTTTACAATCAGTATCCATCGATCCCCGATTTATCCATCGTTTTAAAAAATTAATATGCTTGTAATATATATATATATATATATATATATATATATATATATATATATATATATATATATATATATATATATATATATATATATCGATTGAAAAGTTAAATCGTTGCGTCCATGATGACGTCAAGACTTACCTTGCTAACATCAGATGAAAACTTAAGAAAATGCTGCCCTTGCAGCTAATGATTATTCCTTGACTCACAAAGTTTCATTTGTCAGTAAGTCTTCAACTCAGCAGTTTTTGCCATACCAGCTCTTCCAAATCTCAATCTGGCATAACCTTTTAGGAATCAAGTTTCTGGTAAGACTGATTTATTGATCTCTTCCTACCTGCACCTATTTCAAAGAAGAAAGGGCACATTATTTCTGATTGCTACAATTGAATAATAAGCAACAGAATCAAGACAGACCTACTCCAATTGCTCTTATTTCTAAATGTACAAGGTCAATATAACAGGACTCGTGACAGTCGGAACAGTGATGTCTAAGTTATGACCTAACTGGAGATAAGGCTGTGGTTAATCCACTTGTACATGACAAATTTTGTCTGGATCAGAAAGGAAATCCTATTGAAAATGAAGTCCCTGATTTATACGTGGTTTGTGCAGTTACTAGAGCTATGGCAAAGAAAGCTCTTGAGAATGATGTTGACCATGAAATTATCCCTTTAGCCGACACATTTGCTGGTCAGGGTTTTGATGATGTCACTTTTGCTCCTCATATAGGTCATTCAAAAGATATTCTTAACAGTGATCCTCTTTTTACTCTCATTCTCTTTACTCTAACCAGAGTGACAAACGATAATCACTCGTTGTCGAACGCGAACAAGATCTTGAGATCTCCTCTTTGTTTCAGTGGGCTATTAGTGAATCTGAAGTCACAGAAGTACATGTTTGTTATTTTGCTAAAAATGGGGTCGAGAGAATGGAGACTGCATGAAGTACCAGCTGGAGACGAGTAGTCATTGAGCTATCAAACTGTTGTTCCTAAGTCGTATAGATAGGAAATTCCTAGTCTAGCCCATGAAACTCCTTTGGCTGATCAGTCATGGGTCAATAAGACTTATCAGAAGATCTTTAATCATTTTTATTGGCCGAAAATTAAAACGAATGTTTGTAAATACTATAGATCTTATCACATTTATCAAATGATAGGAAAACTTAAATCATAAGATACCTAAGGAACATCTGCGACCTATTCTTGCATTTGATGAACCATTTCGCAGAATAATGGTGTAGACTGTGCCAGTCCCTTACCTAAGACCAGGTCTAAAATGAAACTAATTTATGACTGAGATACAAAGGAAAGGATTTTTCAACTTGGCGATAAAAGTCTGTCTCCCTTGCCCATATCTCAAAGTCCTCTTCAGGACTTGCCCATACCTCAAAGTCCTCTTCAGGACTTGCCCATAATTCAAAGTCCTCTTTAGGATAAATGTTACGGTCCTTATAAAGTTAGAAAGAAAGTTTGTGACTTAAATTAACATCACTGCTACTCCTGGGATGTAAATATGTTAAAGGAAATTGCTAATAGAGATAGCCCTGCTAAACGTTTATGTGGACAAATTGGAATTGTAATGTTAAAATTGTGAAGGGGAAAAGGGTCAAACGTTAATGGGGAAGGTTAAAATTTGTACCTACAACTCCAACCTCTACAACTAAGCAACTGCTTTTTGATTACAATTCAAACACATACCTGACTGTCCAGCACCCACTCTTTATTACAAGTCAACACATACACACACACCGTAACAAAAAGGGTAAGAGTGTTTACGCACATACTACAGTTATATAAACACAAACATTCTATGTGGCCATGACAAGGTTCGTTCAGTTTTTACTACCGCTCTCTGGACAACAGCCTTTTGTTCTGCGATGTATTGGTAGAGACCACGAGCCCAGAGCAAGGCTGGTTGGCTTCCTTCCCCTAGTCTTCCTGTCCTCGAGCATTCAATCTGGACAACCCCGTCAGCGAATCCTTTCTTGGATCTTTATCCAATTTTCCCTGAGGCGCTGGAATTGCCTATCCCTGTTCTAGCGCTCCCTTTATTTCCTCTCATCCGCAGACGCCACGTTTATATTGGTAACGACGAACTCTTTAGCAATTCTCAGAGGTAAGTTTTCCTGTCCGGGCGGTAACACTCCATCATCCGATCCCGGAGGTGATGTACTTATTCCATCAAGTTGCCCACTTAGTAATGTTGGGTTGATATTCTTCTCTTTGCTTTGATTTGAATAACACGACCGGTGAACGATGCGCTTTATCTGCTTTAATCACGGACGTGAATGAAAACATCCCTCACACGGAATCCATGCCCAACAGAGAATACAGATAAAAAAGAAATCTCGTGGATTTAAAAGAACCCATTTTTCTAATTTTTCTGCATAGATTTACACAAGGTTAAAGTATACCCAATAAACACATTTTATAAGGAAAAAGGTATTAAGTTGCGATTTCTTGGGGCGGGGGGAGACAAAGACAAAGACAAACATGCACGAGAGATAAACAAAATATTGGTAAGTGATTAGTATGTCTCTTTTCAAGAGATCTGGGTGGCCCTGAAAAGGGCTATTATGTTTGTGAGTCTGATGTTATCTTCTAGCAAGGCAGTCACACCTCACCATTGATTCACCACAGCAAAGCATCAATTCTTTCAAAAGGAGAATGAGTAACCCTCCGTTTCCATTATACACTACTCCTTCTCGTTGTTGTTGCAGTTGCTGCTGGTGCTATTGCAGATGCTGTCTCTTATACTGTATTTTTCTCTCCTTCTAATCTTCTTTCTCTTTAATGATCTCTTTAAACTTGCATTGGCAACATACTCTCGCATAAATTCAATAGTTCGTTATCCACTACGTCGTACTCTAAATTCTGGATCAGTTTTGAAACTAAAACTGTAATCGTGTTCCCACATTTGTATCACTTTGTATCCTTGACTTCCATCCTCAGGCGTAGTTGGCAAGATTACTAGTATCATAGTGAACTCTGTGAAAGGACTTTTTAAATCTCGTTGATGAAAACAGGTGGCGCATCAGTGAAATAAAAATCCATGGGATCGATATGCAATATGAGGTGTTTTTTTTCTTCTAAATCCCAACCGTTCACTAACAGACGTCATATCGATGGCAGTCACTGTAACGCTCGATGTCCTCTTCGCTCCAAATGTCGTCCATAGTGTCAAAATCCCATTCGGCAAAATCGACAATAGTGTGGGGGCTCTGAAAGATTTTTCCTCGTCCTCCTACATTATTTTTACAATTATGGCAGTGAATAAATAAGTTCTTGTATACACTTCTCATAAACACAAAGAGATAGACAAAAATTAGGGATGCAGTTCCTTATGTACATTCAAAGTAAAACATAAAATCCACTTGTTTCTCTTGTTTTTGCTCTGGTATTTCTTTAAGTTTTCCTCGAGTTCATTCACATATTTTTTTTTTAATGTGACATTGATGCTCAAAGTCTAGGATTTGGTCAAACAAACGATATCTTTTCTTTCCTGGATACAAGTGTGCCTTTGGATTATTGGTTCGAATAAAATTTCCATATGTGGAACACAATCTCAAGAATTCTCAAGTACTTTTCTCTTGGTTAATGAATTTTGTACGTAACAAGTGTGACTACCATAGGTACGCTTGCAAAAAGAGCAATTCATTCTTTTCCGTCATGGTCAGAAAGTTAAATACACACGACATCTCTCACCGCAATGAATGTGCTGCTGTTGAAACGTTGGAGACATTTCTTGCAATAGAAATGTATCCAAGAAATCCTGTGATACTGGTAATAACATCGAACTGGCCTTGATGATGATATACATGAATGTATTTTCTGTGTGGAAAATCTGGCCCTCGAAATACGAGAGTATACTTTAAAGTATAACGAGAGCCAACATGACTTGAAGTTTCTGTATTTCAGGAAAGACACAAGCGGTTTCTTTGAAAATATCTACTTGCTGAAAAGGGAATTCTGATTTTCTTTCTTTTTGGAGTCTGTCCGATTTTCGAGAAGACGCCCATGATCTGCGATGTTCTTTTCGGCATATGTTTGACTCACAACAATGACAAGGGCTAAGCAGATCTGGTTTTGTGAGTTGTCAGTTTGGACGATACAATGTTTTTGATTCAGCGAATTTTGTCAACGAATAATACTTACCTGCGTCTGCTGCCTCTGGAGGTGAAACGTGGGTCAGGTAAAGAGTAGCTTTTTCATCGTTCATGTTAAGCTCGTTATTGGAGCGTTAACGTACTGAATTTTGTCAATTAATTTTGAGCGGTGTTAATTCTGCCGGTGAACTAAATTCGATCCAAACAGGAAACTCATGACTGTAATGAAGAATCATAAACCATCGTCCTCTTTAGTTTGACATTTTCGTTTCGATGTCTGCAACAATGAATCCAATAACTTAAGTGTCTCTTTGTCTTTATCTTTTGTTTACTTTTAGTATGAATAAGACACTTAAACACATTTACACACGCACACAGCTCAATCATGGAGTAATTTAAGTTTTATTTGATATGTCAATCAGCAGCAGAGAGGGTGAACCCTACAACTTTGTAGAGACTTTATTTTTGAAAATTAAGGGTTCCCTGAAGAAAATAAGTTTTTGCTTTAATAATGAAAACTTCTTTAATTGACCAGATTTTTTCACAATTTGGTCACGTGCGTATGTCATTCACCCTCTCTGCTGCTATGATTTTTATCCAAAAATTGTATCAAGTCCGTTGCGATATCTTGACCTTGGATCATGTAAATTTATCGTTACAAAACCAAAAGGAGCAGCTTGTGCTTTTGAAAAGAAATTTTTAAATTTGTTCATGTCCATGTCGCCTGAACACCAAGTATAATAAATATTCTGTAGAGTATGATTATCTACGCCATTAAACACAACTAAAATGTTACAGTTGTCTCTGATTACTTTTGGAATTTGTGTATATCTCTGTGTAACATAAATCACGTCTGTATTTTTATGTCTACCTCGTGAAAATATTCTAGCTGGATTTGATTGTTTGTCCAGCATAACATCATCATACACTACTAAATTATTAATGAATCCATGAGGGCCAGTGGCCCTGAGATCATCTACGGATGGTGCTTCATCAATATCAGTAATAAAGTCTATGACATTGTCTTCATGTAACGATTTTGCGTTTTCATTAAAATCTTTAAGTACTTCGTAACATCGCTGATCATCTACAGATGGCGCTATTAAATATAATTTATCCCACTTCAGCCATCTCATTATTAGATTAAGTAATAATTGCGTTTTTCCACTTCCGGACGGACCTATTATAATCATTCTGATAGAATTCGGAAGCGCTGGATGATGTTTTACTGGCTCTTGTTTTCGTGTCGCAGAAAAGTCAATTATATCCATATAATAAATGAGTCTATATTGTGTTTGATGCAGAGCACCTAC
>JAECUM010025620.1:0-14719 GCA_016617855.1 Megalonaias nervosa
AATGTTAGGCCACGTCCGATTCCTAAAAGATTTGGCAGCAGACTTCCCGCTAGTCCCGCCAAAAGTGGAGCAAACGGAATAATTCCTCCTTGTTTTGGTGTTGTTTTCTTTTTTTTTGTTGTTTTCTTTTTTTCTGCCGATTTTGTTGTTGGTGATTTCTTTTTTCGTTGTGGCATTATAATATATCAATTACATAAAATTTATAATTTTTTTATTCCACTTCCACGAATGATACCATTACCTTCGACTGCTTTCTTCGTTGCGCCAGATATTGCTCCAGACGCTGCTGATAGTCCTAATGTGCCTAAGACTGGTAAAATTTTAGGTAATATTGTACTAGTTAATACTGATAATACCGGACCAAGAAAACCACCTTCTTTTGCCATCGCTGTCATTTGTGCAGCACTCAAATTTAAAACAAAACCTTTTTTACGATCATACTTCTTTACCTGATTTTTTGTTAGCATTAGCTTCGTCAAAATACCATCAGAAATATTAGGATTGATTTTTAATGATACCTGTTCTCGCTTTGCAATAGCAGCTACTAACTTTTTAACCTGACCATCAGTCAAATACACTTCTTTTACAACGTATTTTACCATTTTTATACAACAACTGTAGATTAAACTTGAACGGTCATTTTACCTCCAATAGAATCTATTGTGAAAAATCTATCACTGATCACTAATGCGTATACGTATAACGGCGCTATTGGAACCGCCCCAAGCGTCCAAGTAATTTCAATATCCGCTGTGCTGTCTACAACTCGCTCGTTATGTTTACTAACATCAAAATGAAAGATAGGATACAGTGTACGAAATTCCTCTGCTGATATTTGAGTTCCATCCTCAACATCTTGATATTTTTGAATTGCGTCAAGCAGATACATGTACGGTCGAATAATATTTTTATTAGCGTCATCGGCAAAATTACATTCTATCCCTCGTTCTGGATATTGCCTTGAATTTAATCTAGCGTGTATTCTTCTAACATCAGCGTGGTCAAATATTGCATTATTCTGTTGTTGGTTACCTCGTCGGGCGTGCTGTTGAAATACGACAAATATATTTCTCGGCAGTTGTTCGCTTGATGTTGTTGTAACCCGCCACGTATAGTCGGTAGTATTTGGAACCGCTGTCTGATATATCTTATGCTGCTTAAAGTAAATTCTATTTGTATGCTTATCAAGTATGCTATTTATTTCTGACATTTTAGTGATCGACGGTGTTACACGTGGTATCCACAAAGAAAGTTTGCTTATGATAAACTGTACATCAGCCCCTCCAGATCTAAACAAGCAATCGTTTTGATCTGCTCGATCTAAAATAAGAGTATGTTTTACTCCGCGAAATACTTTATCATGATCACGACAAAAGCCGAAAATCATACTTAGTGGAAGCATCATTGTAATCTGACGCGATCTTGCTGCAAGTTCTCTTCGCATAGCAAAACCTTCGTTATAACGTGGATTTTTTACGCTAATTGAGTTATTAATCAAATTTAACATTGCAACACCGTTCGCATCTGCAGCTGGTGGGGTTATACCAAAATTATTACAAACAGCAATAAGTGATACTCTTGTAGCGTCTGCATCAGCGGCTGCAGCTGGTGGGGCTATACCAAAATTAGCAGCATTAGCGATAAGAAAATTTCTTACAATTACAGCATCCGCATCAGCATTAGCTCCGTGTACTAAAACACCTTTGGAGAGAAGTTCATTTGGTATGGCTAAACCCTGTCCAGTATCTTTAAACCACATCATGTTCGTTGCTGTTGATCTCGAGTAATCATCTGAAAATGAAATAAGATTTAAAATTGTACTTGCAACTTGTAGATGACCTGAAATATCCTCAACAGTTTGATTGGCCAGTTGATATCTAGCGCTTTTAAATAAGCACCAGCCGTTATTGATAAGAGCTACTTCTGCTCCAACTGCAATGGCAGCAGGTGGATTGGCTACTGTCATAATCTGACCACGAACTTCTAACATAGCCTTATGCGGCAGTAGAAATACGTCTTCGTCTCTGGTATTAAAAGTTCTGATACCAGCTTTGTTTGGGTCGTTAGAATTTTCATCGAGATACTCAACATACTCAAATTCTGTCACATCGTTGTCGATGTCATAAGTTTCTGTTAAATTGAGATAAGTTTTAGCAGACATTATTTTGTAAGATTATATAAAATTTTATTGCGGCACTGTTACTTTAGATATTAACTTTTGTATGATCTGCTCGCCCTTTGGTGATAATAGTTTTTTTGTTGTTGTTATCATAGCTCGCTGAGTTTCCTTGGTTGGAGCGATTTCTGAGATAGCTTTGTTTATTTCAGCTTGCGTCTTAGGTTCGCCTTTTAGTTTATCAGTTATTTTTTGTCCAACCGCAGTTCCAGCGGCAGATGCAGCTCCAGTTGCAAAAGCTTTACCCGCGTCAAGTGCAATTGGCGCAACTTTACGAGCTAGTCCTGGAACATTTTCAACAATTTTAGTAAATATATTTCCAAAAAATCCTCCTACTATTTTTCTTCTATAAACTTTTTTTCTTTGGTTCATTATATTCGATGTTGTATATAATTTTTACTTTCAATCACGAAGTCGATAGCGAAGCTATTGCGCGCGTAGGTGTAAATAATAAGTTACAACTTCATTGTTAAGATACAATTGTTTTCCTGACTGGTCTGTCAATTGCATTGTTATACTTGATATTTGATTTTCAAGATTCAAAGAATAATAGATAATATGCCGTGGTTCTATTTGCATGAGAGAACCTGGCGGAACTTCTGGTGAAAAACTGTAAATCGTTTGACCCTTGCTACCTTTTGATGTGTAAGAGCCAGAAGCAATAGAACAATTTACTAATATGGTATTTACTTCTGTTATGTTTACTGGCAGTTCACTGTCATAGGTAATAACCTTATCATAAGCTTCGTAACTTTTTTCAGTAAATCCTAACAGTTGTGCAATATTTCTTTCTCTTGGTTCAAAATCGATTTTCATATTTTTCAAAGTTATCCTAGCTCGCAATGTGTTATAATTCGCCGCCAACTCAAAATTACTAGCCACCCCGCCATCTTTCTCTATGATCTCTTTGATTATCTTGTTTAGATCGGTAATATTATAAGCTCCTTGTGGAATTTTTACTTTTTTTGTTGGAAATATTACATTTTTTTTAAAAGTAGTAAACCAAAAGCTATCATTAACATCAGTTTTCACATTAGGCATAGCATTCCAGCAAGTACAAGAAATTAGCCCAATCTCATATTGTTTTGCAGGATCTAGTTGTATAGGCGGAACATAATTTACAGAAAAATTTGCGCTATCTTGCGCAGACTCACCAGAGTTTAGTAATAATGTTGTTTGCATTATACATATTATTTTACAAAAATCAAATCGCGGTGTAAAGTTTCATATTCGTCAGATGTTAATAACTCGCTTGATCTTAGATGATCAAGTATGTCAATGATCTCATTATCAATTTCAACACTATCATTCCCAGCTTCTTTAGAAGATATTAATAACATTAACCTACCTATCATTTCAGTAGTTGAAGTAAATATTTTCACACCAAATCCTCTTGCTTCTCTAATTTTTTTTATACGGTTTTTATCGAGCGTAAGAAATTTTCTTTTAAAATTCCACCCTGTACCAAAAGGTTTTTCTTTACTATTTTTTACTGTTTCTTTAAACATGTAAGCAATGAAACCGTATCTCAATATATCATGAAGTCGTTGCATATCCACCAATTCCTCAGCTGTGTTTATTTCATCTTTAGCAGCAACTCCATCTCTTATTATCTCATCTAATCTACTGGTTAATGTTTTATATTCTTCATCAGTCCAATTGCTTATATTATCAATATTTCTTATATTTTCTTTCTCTAAAAATTCATCATATTCATCACCAGCTATCGTATTATTTGAAATTTTTATAAAAAAACGTCTTTGTTCATCAACATCCATAAGCTTTACAGTAACCTTACCAGCTCTTTCTTGCTCCTCTTTGATATCTTTTATTTCTCCTGATAGATCTGTGATAATATTGGTTATTCTTTGCGTTGTTAACTCCGCTAATCTTCGCTCAAGTTCTAGCGGATTGTTTATCAACCGATCTGTTTCAGCCTGTCTAGCAACAGGATCAGCTATATTTGCTGTAAGTGACTCAGCTAGTTTTCTTTTGTCTTCATCGGATCTAGAAACGATTTTTGCAGCAGTTGCTTCTTGTTGTTCTTTAACAAATCCAACCAAACCTTTTTCTTGCAGTTGTTTCAGTTCTTCTTCTGATAGTGATTTAGTTTCAGGTTGTTTACCTAATATTGCTTCAGTTACTGGTCTGAAAATCCTAGCTGTTGTTTCTGTAGCAGCCACTTGTCCACGTCGTGCTTGCTGTACTTTTTGCCTAAGTGATGCATGAGATTGAGCAAGTTTTTTTAGATCTTCTATATTTTGTCTATATTTTGCTCGTTTGTCCATTATTATTATTATAAAATTTACAAAATTACCGTAAGTAAGTGTCAATACAACAGCGAAACATTTTAGTTGGATCATTTGTAAATTTATCGAACAAGAAAAAGTTGTATTTGTCCTTTGTAGCATTACGATAAAGTTCGATAAATTTATCTTTGGTTACGTCACCGCATTGCTCGTACGCAATATTTCTAACATCAACATTGTCCAGTCCTGGAAATAATATGAAACAACCAGTATTTCGCCTTATAAATCTATCAACATTATAGTATCCTTGAGCAAGATAAACAGAATTACACAGTTTGTTACGTGACAGTGAGAAATA
The DNA here is from genome assembly GCA_016617855.1 of Megalonaias nervosa. Lineage (NCBI taxonomy): Eukaryota > Metazoa > Mollusca > Bivalvia > Unionida > Unionidae > Megalonaias > Megalonaias nervosa. Next base: position 4,784 of record JAECUM010025620.1, read on the forward strand.
CGATCTTATTTTTTCCATTTCCTTGTTATTTAGCGGAATATCATCAAAAACTACTATCTTATGTTCATCTGCATCAAGTTGGTTAACCGGAGTAAGATCTTCTGGCTGTCTAATTATGAAAAAATCTTCACCAGTCTCAAAATCATCACGAAGCTTGTCATTATACCTGCTTAATAACTCATACTTATCTTGCTGTGGATTGATCGTGTAAATATAAACTTTATCGTAGTTAAAGTTATCAACAAGAAGCAAGTTCATAAGCAAATTTGTTTTTCCCGATCCAGTTCGTCCAACAATAAGATAATGACAATCAGGAAGTTCATTGTTATGTTTATGCTTCACCAGTCTCTCTGTATCAAAGTTTAATATTGATGATTTTGCCATTTTAGATAATATTATACTAGTGTGGATAATTTTATGTAAGACAGTAAGATAATGAGTTACTATACAAAATTTGGAACATTAGCCGGAGATATATCAACAGAAGGATATCAAGGTGATTTATCCAAGTACGCAACTCTTGATCATCTCAAAAATGAAATTGGTAATTTACTAAATATTACTAGTGTAGATGAAAATGAAGTCGTAATTTTCCAGGACAAACAAGGACGCTTGAAGACGAGTAATATAAAACTATCAGATGTACTTGTACGAAATCCTGATGGAAATATTAATATGAAACAAAAAAAGATTACCTACCTTGAGAACCCAACTGATGAAAATGACGCATCAACAAAAAAATACGTTGATGATCAGGAATCAAAGTATGTGTTGGCCAATGGTGGTATGATGCGTGCGTTTCTCAACATGAACAATAATGGCATTAATAACCTCAGAACACCAGAGACAGATTTTGATGCAGTTAATAAAAAATACGTTGATGATAAGGAAGCTCCAATGAACAATGAAATTACCGCGTTCAAAACTGATTATGCCGGTCACGTCCAAACTTTTCAAATTTTTCGCAGAAACGTAAACAGAACCCTTAATGAATTTTTTGGAAATCCACCAACTGTCGACATAAAACTCGTTGATATCGATACAAAACTCGTTAATATTATTAGTGGAATCCCTGATATTGTTAAAAAAACTAATTTGGTTAAAATTCCTCATCAGCAGATTAAAAATATTGTATATGTAGTTGCATCTGGCTCTGATACGTGGACGCCAGAAAATAAAATTATCAAATATACCGCAGAAGTAGCTGGTGTATATAGGATCTCCGTACTTAGCGCTGCAGATTTTGAAATATCCACCACATCTCCGTCAACTGGTAATTTTTCTAAAACTTTATCTGTACTGATAGGTAAAGATTCTGAGGTAATGTTTACTCTGGAATCGTCTGATATATCTATGGCCTCAGCTAATTATTGGTGGTGTTTGGAATTTGTAACTCAACTAATTACTTAATCAAACCTGGGGATTATGTAAATAAAATATTATAATGAAAAAAAGTATAGTTGATTTCAATCATATTTCAAAAGATATTCCAAAACAAGATGTGGACGCACTCATACAATATTACAAATATTATCACAAAAAACTTTGGTGCATAAAAAAATGTTACAAATACTACAACAAAATAATTCTAATAATATCATATCTACCGTTGTTAATGACTAGTTCTGGTATAATTTCAAGTGGAGTATCATTAAACCCCTTTTTTGTTAATCTTATCCGGTGTTGGTGTCTCTCTTTCAACAGCGTGTAAAAAAATTGAACCTAGACTCGCAACTAAAAAATATAATTGCAAAACGGCTATTATCACCTATAAAAAATTACTTGATCAGATGCGATCTTACTTGCGCGGTATAAAATATAATATGGACGATTTAATACGCGAGTTCCGTATTATTGATAGTATGTTAACAGATATTTTACCAATAAGGGCCAGTAAGTATGAAAAAGATTATCAAGAAAAGTATGATATTATCTAAACTTAAAATATAATATCACTTACCTGATTTCTTGAAAGTCATCCCGCAATGAATATGAGAAAATTGAACGGCTTTATTCCAGTGATTTGGAATGTTCTCGAGAATCACGTGACACATTTTACCTATCTCTCCCTTGAAAGTTCAGCGACTGCAGATGGACTCATTTGAGCTAGAATCAGCCTTTTCATTCTGATAAAAAAAAGACTCATTTAATCTCAAAATATATTTGGACTAGAATCAGTCTTTCATTCTGATGAAAAAAAAGACTCATTTAATCTCAAAATATATTTGAGCTAGAATCGGCCTTTCATTCTGATGAAAAAAAAGACTCATTTAATCTCAAAATATATCTGCGCTAGAATCAGCCTTTTGGTTTTTTTTGTAAATTGTTTGGGTAGGATTTTAGGGTCTCTGATAGAGTAATTTATATTTGTTCTGAGAGTTGGGAGGGGGTGAAAGAGGACTTTGCGCTAGAATCAGCCTTTTCATTTACTACTCCAGCAACACCAGCGGTTTGCCATAATGCATCATTATCAGTGCCTTTTCGTACTAGTACAACTGTGTGTTTGGCTCCGAAAATGACTTTTCTGACATTTCTACAAAATCCAAAGATATGTGACAGTGGAATCGCACATGAAAATGCTCTCCTATCACCTCTTAACATTGCTCGACGTGCTGCAAATCCTAAGTTAAAATTTGCATTCATCGATGTTACTGCAGTGGTATCTGCAGCTCCTCCTGCATCTCTCACATTACCTATAGTTACGTTTCTACTTTCTGGAAAATCAGTTGTATCCTTTGCAAACATCATTGACGGGCCAGCCGATCTTGAATAATCGTAGCTGTATCTCGCAAGACCCAATATCGTCGTTGCAACGTCAACGTCTTTCTGGATTGATTCAATATTTTTTCCATCAATCATGTACGTAGCGCTGTCAAATAACGCCATAATACCATTATTAACAAAACCAACCCTAATATCAGCTCCATATGCTACTGGTGCTGCAGGATTAGCGTTATTTAAAATTTCACCTTCTACTTCAATAAATGCCTCAGCGGATAGGAAATATCTACTTGTATCCTGAACCTGTAGTTCGATTCGTCCACGCTGATCTGGAATTCGTGCGTCGTAAGAATAATACTGATAATCGCGCACAGACTCATCTTTGAGAACTGGTGCGTCCATGTCAAACGTGGGGTCAGATACGCGCTTAAACATCTTTATTATTATCGTCTTCGTCTAACTCGAAGACCACTTCGGGAAGTGAGACCACTTCCTGCTATCAGACTAGCGGTTATATTTTTTTCCTTTTCCGACATTGGCATATCAGCCAACTCCGCTAGTTTTTGATTAGCGGCTTGATTTATTATTTTACTTACATTTGCTGGCATCACTTCAGTGCTAGCCAATTTCACAGGCTGAGGTCGGGTCGCTTGTGGTCTGCGTATTAATCTTGATAGTCTATCTTTGATCGCTGAGAATGCTTTGCTAGCAATATTACCAACAGCGCCTATACTTTTTTCACGAACAACATCAATAGCTTTCATTCCTAGCTGCTTTGCAATCGGTGTTGCTTTTGGGGCTGTTCTTCTAAACAGACCCTGAACAATATCACCTAGTCCATCTCCGTAGGTCGTTTTGTATACCGGTAATCGAGAGTTTATTACCCTGACCATGGTAGGTCCACGAGTATTGTGTGTGATCATCTTATTATTAAGTGACTTTATCACTAATTACATACTTAGTCACTATGATAATCATCGGCGATTTCATTAATGAGAGACCGATATACATTAATATCCATGATACCACCTGTAAATAATCGTTTACAAATATCAGCTGCTTCATTAATGATTTCTGGGGAATTATTACCAGCTCGTTTTCCTCCAATGAGGATTTCTAGTCGATCAACATCAGCAAGGACATTATTGGGACAAGTAATAAGACCACTTCCTAGACCACTTCCAGTTGCTTCGGGAGCGTCTTGAAATTCTTCTTCTTCTTTCTCTTCAATTGGTTTCGGTTGTACTTTTTTAATTGGTTTCGGTGGTGTTTTTGGTAATTCTGGATAATCACGAAGTGATTGTTCAAATGGTTTTTGTTGTTGTTTTTGTTGTTTTTGTTGTCGTTCTTGTTGTTTCTTTTGTTTTTGTTGTTGTTCTTGTTGTTTCTTTTGTTCTTTCTCCTCTCTTCTTGATTGAATTAAACTATCAATATGCTCATTATTACCCCTATATAATGGATCGTTATCTCTAGCTTGTTCAACTTTCATACGTATGCGATATAAATATTTTTGCCATTGTTCATTGGTTTTAATATCTTTTACGTGTTCAGGTTTCATTAATTTATCTCTTCGACCAAAACCATCCACAGCAAATTTAGCTAGTTGACCTAGGGTCAATTGATAAATTGTCTTAATAGTTTTTTCATCAAATTTATTTATCAGTTCAGCAGTACTTATTATATGACTCTTTCGTTCGGGGGTTAGTGTTTCAGCGCCTTCGGGTTCTAGTGCTTCAGCGCCTTCGGGTTCTAGTGCTTCAGCGCCTTCGGGTTCTAGTGCTTCAGCGCCTTCGGGTATTTCCGGGACTGGCATCGCAGCAGCTATTTCGGCTGGAAGTTCACGTAAAATTTCTTTTGTTTTCTTAGTTCTTCTTGCTATATTTTCAGTTCCTTCTGCTATTTTTCCAGTTGCTTTAGCGGTTTTCTCTAACACAGGTTGAATACCTTTAGTGGTCTCAGTGATAGGTTTAATAATTTTTTTGTATCCTCTTCAAATTCAACTTGAGATTCCTGACGCGATTGTAGTTGTTGCTTAACAGAATCACGAACAGGTAGATATTTTTTAATTGCCTCTAGTCGCTCTCGAGATAATTTAGCTGAGTGTGATTCTCCAATACTCATTATTGATAATATCTATACTGGCTGTTTAATTTATAGCAGCAGAGAGGGTGGACGACATACGCGTAGTGACCAGATTGTGAAAAAATCAGAAAAAATCGGGTCAATTAAAGAAGTTTTTACTATTAAGACAAAAACTTTTTTTTCGCCTTCGTAGGAACCCTTAAATTTCAAAAATAAGGTCTCTACAAAGTTGTAGGGTCCACCCTCTCTGCTGCTCACCAAGTCACATAATTCTGACACCAGACCTACCAGTCCTAACACTAACCTCTTAATGCTGAGCGCCAAGCGAGGCAGCTGTCAGTACCGTTTTTGTAAGTCTTTGGTATGACTTGGCCGGAGATTGAACCCACGACCTCCTGCATCCGACGCTCAAACCATTAGGCCACCTGAGCGGTCCACCCAGAGTGGATGCCAAAGGCGACGCCCAAGCTGGTGGAAAGAATATATGTTTTAGAGAGAAACTTTAATTCCAAAATTCGTATGAGACACTATAAACTTCAGTTGTGGAAATTTAAAAATGTAAAAGGTGCTGAAAGTGAAACCATTAAACTAAAATAGAACTTATCTTAAATATTCGGCTGAATGTACAGTGTGTGCCTGTTCATTTAGAACTCTTGAATTATACAATAGAACGTGCTTATTTCTAAAAAAAAAAGGAACTTCAATCGCAACGATTTTTCTTTTATAATATCTAGTCATCTTGAATATATTTTGAAGCTTTTAAAAATATCTAAATACATTGCAGTTTTAGTGTCAGGACACACTTATTCGGAGGCATGGGTAATTTGTAGCAAGGTATCTTTGCTGACTTTGTAAATAGTTCCCAAAGCTAGCCTGTTTAGTGATAGAGATCACACTAGGTCAGTGTTTGTCTAATGGTGCCGTAAAATGGCGAAACGATCTGATAAGGACAGAGGCTGGCTGGTGCGTGTTCTTTAGGGAATGATATTGTTATAGGCTTAAGAAATTAGGTTAATGACCTTGTGATCTTGGAAAGATTGTAACATGTCACTTTCAGGAAAGGTTATAGGGAAGATAGAAAAATCTAAGAAAATCTAGACGTTAGGTCAGTATAAGAGAGTCCATGGTAAGATCTAGACCGGGTTGCATGCTACATTACTGAAGTACACTGTATAACAATGACGGGTTAGGATAAGGATGTGCACTAGTAGAAATTTTTTTATTGAAACAAATTTAGAAAGATTGATTTTTGAGTTTAAATATTTCGTCAGAATGGTAATTTTAGAACCCACAAAAGTTTGCATACTGAAGAAAACCCAGTTAAGTATGATGTTTGTAATAAATGAGTAATGAACTGAAAAACCACACGACAATACATGATGCAGAAAAGCCATTCAAATGTGAAGCTGTTTTGTTTTTATCAGTGTTATAGCTGTTATTTAACCAAATGAAAACACATAATGGAGAAAAGCCAATGTGAAGTTTGTAATAAAATGTTTACTCAGCGTGGTGACTTGAATAACCACATGGCGGTGCATACAGGAGATAAACTATTTAAGTGTGAAGTTTGTGACAAAATGTTTGGTCAGAGTGGTTATTTGAAAATGCACATGAGGATACACACTGGTGAACAAACATTAAAGTCGTTCAAATGTGAAGTTTGTGATAAAATGTTTACTCAGAGTGACTATTTGCAAGGCACATTAGTGTACATATTGGAGAAAGGCCATTCATATGTAAAATTTGTAATAGGATGTTTTGTAGAATGGTAGTTTGAAAAAGCCCATGAAGATACATACTGGAGAAAAAGCATTCAAATGTGAAGTTTGTGATAAAATATTTAGGCAGAATGAATATTTAAAAATCCACATGAGGATTCATACCGGAGAAAAACCATTGAAATGTGAAGTTTGTGGTAAAAGTTTTAGAGGACGTGGTGACTTGCAGAAGCACATGACGATACATACAGGAAATAAACTATTTAAATCTGAAGTTTGTTATAAAATGTTTGGTAACAGTGATTGTTTGAGAATGCACATGAAGATACACACTGGATCCACTTGCTACTGGCAACAACGAATATCTCTGAATTATTTAGTGACACGTTTGTTGACAATGGGATATAGATCAAACGATGACTGACATTTTTTTTTACATATGAGTTGTTTGTGTTTTCTAATGGGATGTGAAGGATATATACATTTTATAAAGTGATCCATACTCGAATTCATGGAATTTTTATATACGTGTACTGTACTTTACGCATTATAGATTCTTTTACACACCTGTAAGTTGTCAGTACACGCTCTCAGTGTTAAGTCCTAGTAACTGAGGACAGGATACCTCTTACAAATTTCACTTCCCTGTGAAATTTCATTTTTAAACAACCCCCCATCTCAACTTTCACTTAAGTTGACAATATTACCTTGGTCACAGATATTTTGAGATAAATGGTTAGTACTGTATTATGAAAATGACGACAAAATACTGAGGCTAGCGATATTTTGGACGACAACTTTGTTAATGCCAGCGCCTCTCTCTCTCTCTCTCTCTCTCTCTCTCTCTCTCTATATATATATATATATATATATATATAAACACACATATGCACACACACACACACACACACACACACACACACACACACACACATGCGCATACAAGGGAAAAGTCCAAAGCTTTGACTATGAGATGTGTTTGAAAGCATACATTTAAGTAGTATTGAATCTGTGACTCTTTAAGTTTACTTGTGAAATATTAGACAACTCTCTTTACCAACTATTGTTGGCATCCTTCCTTGTTTCCAGCCACACATCTAATATTTCTTCTTTATTCTTGTCTGAAGAGTCTCATTTTGTTCGGATGGCATAAGCTTCCTTAGCCAGTCTCCCTCTTTCTATTTTCATAGGAACTGGCAGGTCAATCACTGTTCTCTTCTTGGAGCCTTACAAGTTTTTAGTACACGACCAATCTATCCAACAACAGAACTTTATTATAAGGGGTGCTGGACCAGGGGAGCTGCGTGTGCATATCGTGTACTCTTTGCTTGTTGATACCTATGATGCCTCTAAGAAGAATGTCACAAACATAGTCCATGCAGCGAAATCAGCCCACTACAGTACTAAAATCATGGAAAGTTCCAGCTGCAAAGAGCTATTTGAGATTACTGACAAGCTGATGTCAAGGAACAAATGTACACCACTTCCAGCTACCTTCTCTCCAGTCGACCTTCCGGACCTGTTTGCAAATTTCTTCCGTGACAAAGTACAAACCATCAGAGATAAACTTGACAACACAATTTCAGTTGACTCGTCGTCACCATACAGTTGCGATACAAAATTTCAGCGGCAACCGTTAGCAGCATTTGAACCTGTCTCTATGGATTTAGTACGTACAATCGTGATGAAGAGTGCACCAAAGTCATGTGAACTGGATCCGATTCCGACGTCACTGCTGCTAGAGTGCTTGGATCCAATACTGCCTTCGCTAACTTATGTTATTGATACCTCTCTCTCATCTGGGGAATTCCCATCATTTTACAAAACTGCCATTGTAAAGCCTCTGCTGAAGAAACCAACACTCGACCATAATGATTTAAAGAACTACGCCCAGTTTCTAATCAGCCATTCATGTCAAAAATCTTAGAAAAAGTTGTTCTATCCCAACTTGTATCTCATCTGAATTCAAACAGTCATTTTAGCAATGTACAGTCTGCATATCGCCCTTGCCACAGTACTGAAACTACTCTTCTGAAAGTATTCAATGACCTTCTCTCTGCTTTGGATGGCGGAAAGATTACAGTCCTCACTCTCCTTGATTTGTCTGCAGCATTTGACACTATAGACCATGATATATTACTTCACCGTCTCCCGCATGCATTTGGCATTCATGATACGGCCTTAGTATGGTTCAAGTCCTACTTAGTCAACAGGACACAAATTGTGTCCGCAAATGGAAAACACTCCAGCCCAGTTGATCTATGCTGTGGTGTTCCACAGGGGTTTGTTCTTGGACCTGTTCTCTTCATTCTATACACTCAGCCACTCTCAAGTGTCATAGATCATCATCCAGTGTCTCACCAATTGTATGCTGATGACATCCAAATATACAAATCTAGCCATCCAACTGAAGTTGAAGCTACCATCCAAGGCGTAGAGAGGTGCATTTCCGATGTGAAATCATGGATGACATGTAACAAGCTACAGATGAATGATGATAAAACTGAAGCCATTCTGATTACAACACAAAGACTTTCTCATTCACATCCTTTACCTCAGACAATAAATATCAGCAACACCAACATTAAATTCACACAGTCAGTAAGAAACCTCGGTGTCACTCTCGACAGTACTCTCTCGTTGCACCAACATGTCATGAACATATGCAAGGCTGCATATCTTGAGCTGAGACGAATCAACTCCATTCGCAAGTATCTTTCATTTGATGCCACTAAAACACTTGTGTGTTCCTTAGTACTTTCAAGACTGGACTATTGTAACTCAATTCTGTCTGGTTCGTCTCAATATCTACTTCAGAAACTTCAAAAAGTTCAAAATACAGCTGCTCGAATCATCCTTAGAGTACCACGATCAGAGCACACCTCTCCCCTGCTCTGTACCTTACACTGGCTGTCCATACGATCCAGAATTAAACACAAAATTTGTTCTCTGTGCTACGTTTCACTGACGGGCTCCAGTCCAACATACCTATCTGACCTCACCCATGTGTACACACCTGCAAGATGCTTACGCTCCTCTTCTGGCACTCGTATTCTCATTATTCCCACTATGAAGATGAAATCATATGGACAACGCTCTTTTGCATACCAGGGCCCAGCAACGTGGAACGAATTGCCCACTGCACTTAGACACAAAGACACAGTGATCTAATTCAAGAGCGCTCTTAAAACTCACCTATTTCAACTGCAAGAACAGACTTAAAGACCTAATAATGTATCCTTGCCTTAAATATTTACAGCATATTTTCTGTTTCTATTTTCGTGGTGTTTGTTTTTAATTTTGTAATCATATCATTATATATGTTTTTTAAGTGTTGTCAAATGTTGTAAAGCGCTTAGAGCTTCTAAAGATTAGGAGCTATACAAAGTCCTCATTATTATTATTATTATTATTA
>JAECUM010025621.1:0-29172 GCA_016617855.1 Megalonaias nervosa
GTACAATTTGTCGCAAATAAAGTATACAAATCTACATTTTCAATAAAATATAACCAGCATATAATATCTGAATATGTTATCTAACTCTGTACCCTTAATAAATAAATTGTATATAGTTCGACTCTATATTTTACCAGGGGTACCTTCACCGTCGCTACTCTCACTGTCACTCTCACTTTTGACAGAATCAAATAACATAATTTTTCTTAATTGCATTACACGATTATCCACGATCTTCTTTTTCTCGTATTCACGAGACAGTTCGGATCTAATATTTTCGATCGAACGTGCAAGAGGCGCAAATAGCTTTACCTGTTTGTCATTTACCACCGCCAAGGATTCTAACATAGACTGATAAATTGATTTTACAAGTTTATAATTGGATGGTAATGTGTGTATTTATTGTCAATTTTTCTTTGTTTTAATATTTCATAATCACATAATATTTTCTCAGGATCAAGATTATCAGATAGATTTATTCCGTTATGTTTTAATTTTTTAATAGCAGAAATAATATCATTAATGTTTTCTTGGTTCATTATATAATAATTATTTCTTTAAAATAAAAAATAATTGACATTCAAGTTTTTAACTTTTGATGTTTGGCCTAAAAATATCAAAAATAATCAGTAGCATCCTAAGCGGTTACCCGTCACTTGGCCCTTTGTGTCTTTCATGGAGTCCTTTTTTTGTATGATGATGTCTTTCTTATGACCGTTATTGGCACTCCATGTTCTGTTTCTATTTGGCTAGCATTCTTTCTGAATGATTCCTTGTGGGGGTCTTTCAAATGAGGTAGAGAGCTCAGGCATGCTACTGATTATTTTAGGGAGCTCTGTATTGCGAATTCAATAAACCCCCCACCAAATCAAACCCCGGGGTAAATGCAAAACGCACTCACCACGTTGTTTAACGTGATGAGGGGTTGAATTCGTTGGGGCTGAGCTCCCCAACCTTATATATAAAATGGCATCGTTCCGAATACTGTCGACACTCGTCAGCCACAGGAATCGAACCACGGTCGTCAGTATCATAGTTCAACAACTATACCACTGAGCCATTTTCCGATTCATACATATAGACGTTTTAAAATTATTATGTAGTTAACCCAACACTGAATAAGCAGACAAATTACGTACGACCAATATACTGAATAAAATCACAATTATTGTACAACTGTAGCGTATATTTACTTAATTTACAAACATTATTTATATATACTGTATAAAATAATCGCACATTACATTTTCTGTAAGAGTTATCGTTCGTTAAGGTCAAATACATGTGTTATAGCTAAAAATAACTTTACGCACTCGTATAAACCGACGTGAATTTAAGGTTATCAGAGTTAAAAGATGCATCAATATCCCTCTCTGTTACAAATTGATGCTTTACTAACAGCTAATCACCTACAGAAAAAGAAATAAGTCGCTAAATAATTAACGAAAAAAAAGAAGTATTTGTTGTCTGTAAATCGAACGTAGTAGTAAGGGAAATAATCGTTCAATTTACTCCGCAGAGAGAGAGATAGCCAAGTTATCTCGCTTTATTATATATACAATTGCTTTAATCATAGAAATTGATTATTATTCATGTATTTACTAATCAGATTATTTTTGTGCCCCTGATTATTTACTCACACGTTCTACGAGCGTATATGCAAATTAATATTAAGAGATTCTCCTCGTAGATCCAGAATGTTTCCTGTCTGGTCAGTAAGTTTGAAATTTATTCTTGTCAGAAATGGATTATGTACACGTAGTTAAACTGGATTAATTGGCTCAGATACAATTAACCACCCGGGCGGATCTTTAGGACTAAATGTATATAGTATATACCCCTGTTGGGCCTGGTTAGACTTTGAAAGATCTACTTGAAAACTATCATCAATTACGTCACATACTAGATTGACCGCGATCGTAGATGTTATATTAACAATATCAGGTGAGATATGGCGACCTCCACCATGTGGATCATTATTATATTTAAAAATAGTTGGTGTAGGTATTAATTTTTTCCATGAATCAAATATTTTTGGAAAATATTCATCGATATTAATAAAATCAGGAATATTTACTTCAGATATAAGATTATTCGCTATTGTTTTTTTAGCATTATCTCTGATAATAACTACAGATCTAAGATGATAATATACATTTCTGGTCAAAATGTGCTTAAGATAGTTAAAATCATTCAATATTGAATTTAAGTGTCGAATTCCTTCAAGGATATTTTCTTTTGTGTCGTCGCTGTAATGCTGTATTATATCAGCAATATTATTTTTAACAACATTGAGAGAATGATTAAATTCTTCGTTCATTACTTTATTCACAGCGACGATAGGTATTTTACTAAAAAGCCATTCTGGAGGTCCTTTTGTGTAAATTTCTTTTAGATTAGGAATATTTTCGGTATTATCAACAAAAACTTCATTGACGGTCCATGGGTACATTTTCTTCTAATTGGGAATCTCCTTAAATTTTCGTTCGCCTGTTTTAAACTCCTCGATTTTTGGTTCTGGTGGTCCTTGATAATCTGGAGGAACATCAGGCCATCCTAATACTGATTTAATCGAACTTTGATAAATATCTACAGAGTAATCAGGGGAATTTATTTCAATAACCGCAGATAGTGTTGGTTCGTAGACAGTGATTGCTATTTTTGATTCTTTTCCTGTAATAGATTTAATTCTGCGTTGGAACTCATCATTAATCTGTTCTATTTGATAACTGCCCGTTGGAATAACAACTACTTGCCAATCAGGAGTTCCATCAGGCTTATTCTTATTGGCGAATACTAATGAATTATTTGGCTGTAGTCCACCAAATGATTTTGATCTAATATTTGGCCAGCTATAATAAACCCGTAATTGCGCTAATGCTATTTCTTTTGCAGGAATTGATGTTGCAAAATTGACACTAAATTCCGGATTGGTCGAACTTAACGATATCATAGTAGTTTTTGACGGAGTTGTATTAGTGACGATCTGCTGAAGTAACTCCCTGTCTGTCATTATTATTATCATTATTATTTAATTCATTAAAATCATTAGCGATCACCTTAAAAGCGTCATCATAGGTTTTCATCATCATCGCAAATTCAGTATCGGATATTCCACCATCACTGACACACGAAGAAACGTACAAAGATAGTTTAGAACATGCCTCTGCCACTGTATGTAATTTAATCATATAATCGTGCAATTTAGCATTTGTACAAGTATCTATCTTTTTGGCTATAATACCGAGAACACCAGCAATAGTCGGTGATGCTGAAACAATGATGGTTATAACAGTAGGTGCTGTCATCGTCAATGTTGATAATAATAATCCTGTTCCAGCAATAACAGCAGAAACCGAGTAAACAACTACATCGATGACAACTATACGTCTTTTGTATTTTTTTATTTTCGTGTTATAATAGTCGATAAAATTATTTAGTTTAGTCAGACGCTCACATACCTGATTGCATCTGTAACGTTGAACGTCGATGCGAGACTGAGGTTGATCCATTATATTAACAACGTCATTTAATTAAGTTTCAGCTACGAATTCTAGGCACCACCAGTAACGTCTCGGAGGTATTTCCGTTGATATTAACGTAAAGATTTCTTTCATATTCTTGGTTAGCATCACCAATAGAGTATTACGATATTCATTCGGTGATAATGAAGTTGCCGCAGTAATTTCCGAACCGTACATAGATAACCTGTATAACCCAGTTACTTCTGCGGTATGTTCGAGAGTGTTATTTCGCGGTGTCCATGTTGATGATCCTGATGCTACTGTGTACACGATATTTTTAATCTGTCCGTGAGGAATTTTAATCAGATGAGGTTTTTGAACAATATTAGGTATTCCACTGACAATGTCGTTGAGTTTCATGTTAACGTCGGAGAGTTTTATGTCAACGGTTGGTGGATCACCAAAAAAATCTTTAATTATTTTGTTTATATTTCTACGAAAATTTAAAAAAGTTTGTACGTGATTAGTAAAATTACCATTGAATATGGTCATTTCATTATTGATTGTAGCTAGCGAAGTTGTTATAGGAATTTCCTTATCATCAACATACTTTTCGTAGCAGCATCAAAATCATATTCTGGTGTTCTAAGATTATTAATACCATTATTGTTCATGTTGAGAAATGCACGCATTATGCCACCGTTGGCCAATACGTACTTAGATTCTTGATCGTCGACGTATTTCTTTGTTGCGGCGTCTGTATCTGCGGTTGGGTTTCCAAGGTCTATAATTTTATTTTGATTCATAATAATGTTACCTGTAAATGAATCACCAGCTTTCTTAATATAATCGCTGACTGACGTACCGGAATCTTGTATTTTACCTTGATCAGTAAAAGTAACTATATTATTAACAACCGCATTAGGAACTCGTATAAGTACATCTGGTAGTTGTATATTACTAGTTTTTAATCGTCCTTCCTTATCCTGAAAAACAACTACTTCGTTTTGATCCACACTGGTTATGTTTAATAAATCATCGATTTCATTTCTGAGCTGATTGAGAGTTGCGTATTTAGATAAATCAACTTGCTGATGACCTTTACCACGAGAAGATCTTCCTTAAATATCCACCATTATATTTACTAATGTCTGTTTAAATGTGACGTCGTAGTATATTCATGTACAACTTTGTGGGGTGGTTTTGTTGATTTTGATATAGCATCAAGTACGTTAAGTACTTCTCGACCACATATTGGTGGATCGGTTAATGTTGGTGTAGGTAACGTTGAATACCATATTGGAGTACTTCGATAGCTGCTAATATACTTTAAGAATTCTTTTGGTGGAGCTAGTCCATATGAATCAAAATAAATAATTCCACGTGGATCAATTGCATATCCGACCCAATGCGTGCCTGGACCAGAGTTTTTATCGAGATTAATAATACCGGTTTCAATGTTATTTGGTTGTTTTGGTAATTGATCACGCATGAAAACTCCTCTAAAATTTTTTATTTTTAATTTTTTTAGCAGCATCTAGTAAATCAAAATTGGACATAGGAGATATTAATAAACTGTCCCTGGTAATCTTAGGCCTTTTCCGTACCATGAATGTGGAGTCCCTGGTAATCTTAGACCCCTTCCCTTTTTTTTGATTCCCTTTCCTGTTGCTTTCTTTAATGCCATTCCAGCAGCGGTTCCAACAGCGCCTAATGCAGCTGCTTTTGCAACAGCTGGGGCTGCAGCGGCTATTAATGCTGGTATAGCAGCAAGAAGTGGAAATATACCACCCGTCTTAATAATATCTTTAATGGCACCCGCAGAAAGATTAAGTTTTATACCTTTATTTGATTTTTTGGCTTCATTGAAATGCCCGAGCTGACGTTCTGTAAGAGATAATTTATTTGAACCGCTCATCTGATCTTTCTTTAGCGATATTTTTAATCCACAGTTATTTTTTGATGCTGATTGTATCCTTTTAATCTGACCAGGAGTCAGACTAACACTAACGTGATTATACGACATTATAATATTCATAAACGATCTAATTACATGTTTTCTACTGGCGCATCAACGACTCTCATTCGTCCACCAACACCTTCAAGTAACATCGATTTATCACTGAGTATGACAGCAATCGCTCTGTAATTGGCAATAGCTCCTATTGTCACACGAGCTCGAAAATGTATATCGAGTACTGACTGTCTGGCTAAATCTAAATGTTCGAGCGAAAAGTAATAAATCGGATATAGGGTTGTAAAATCCAATTGTGATATTTGTAAACCAGTATCAATATTTTGATCACGTCCCATGAACGTCATTAGACGATGATATGCACGTGCTACATGATTTTGATCGAAATTCAGTAAAATATCCTCGGATGGTTCTTGATGTCCATTTATTCTTAAAGAAACTTCAGAAACATCAAGATTGTCCAATATCATAATACTACGTAGTTGATTATCCACCCGTGCAGCATCTTGAAGCGCAATAAATATATGTCGTGGCGCAGAAACACCTTGCTGAGAAGCTATTTGCCATGTAAATAAACCATTAATATTACTCTGGATAGCATCTGTGGTCATTGTTAACCACGATAATGCTGATTTACCACCTTGACTCATAAAAGCAAGTAACCGATCTTCTTCAGATACTGTTGGAGTCATCACCGGCATCCACAATGAAAGTTTTGTCAGAATTACTCTACCAGCATTACCAGCGAGTCGCCATAATGCATCGTTGTCGGTTGCTTTTCGTACAAGTACAACCGTATGTTTGGCTCCGAAAATGACTTTTCTGACATTTCTACAAAATCCAAAGATATGTGATAGTGGAATGGCACATGAAAATGCTCTTCTTCCACCACGCAACATTGCTCGACGTGATCTAAATCCTAAGTTAAAATCTGGATCTACATTAATAATCATACTTTGTACATCCACATCGGCGTTTCTAGCAAAATTTCTTGGTCGTCCTATTTCATATTGTCGATACTCTGGAGAATCAGTTGTATCCTTTGCAAACATCATTGACGGGCCAGCCGATCTTGAATAATCGTCACTGTATCTTGCAAGGCCAAGTATTGTCGTTGCAACGTCAACGTCTTTCTGAATTGATTCAATATTTTTTCCGTCAATCATATACGTAACACTATCAAATAACGCCATAATACCATTATTAACAAAACCGACACTAACATCGTCTCCATATGCTACTGGTGCTGCAGGATTATCGATATTTAAAATTTCACCTTCTACTTCAATAAAAGCCTCAGCGGGTAAGAAATATCTACTTGTATCCTGAACCTGTAGTTCAATTCGTCCACGCTGATCTGGAATTCGAGCATCATAAGAATAATATTGATAATCACGCACAGACTCATCTTTAAGTACTGGTGCGTCCATGTCAAATGCTGGATCAGATATGCGCTTAAGCATCTTTATTATAATTATTATCGTCTAAAATGAAGACCACTTCGGGAAGTGAGACCACTTCCTGCTATCAGACTAGCGGTTATATTTTTTTCTTTTTCTGACATTGGTACATCAGCCAACTCTGATAGTTTTTGATTAGCAACTTGATTTATTATTTTACTGACATTTGCAGGCATTACTTCAGTACTAGGTAATTTTACAGGTTGAGGTTTTCGTCGTATTAATCGTGCTGGCCTATCTTTAATCTCTGAAAATGCTTTACCAGCGAGATTACCCATAGCACCAATACCTTTTTCACGAACAACATCAATAGCTTTCATTCCCAGTTGCTTTGCGATCGGTATTGCTTTTGGGGCTATCCTTCTAAATAGACCCTGAACAACATCACCTAGTCCATCTCCGTGGGTTGTTTTGTATACTGGTAATCGTGAGTTTATTACCCTGACCATAGTTGGTCCACGTTGAGTACCGTATACGATCATTTTATTATAGTAATTGTATTTAATTACGTACTTAGTCACTGTAGTAGTCATCGGTAATTTCATTAATAAGAGACTGATAAACATCAACGTCCATGATACCACCTGTAAATAATCGTCTGCAAATATCAGCCGCCTCATTAATTATTTCTGGAGAATTATTACCAGCTCGTTTTCCTCCGATGAGAATCTCCAGACGTTCAACGTCAGAGATAACGTTATTTGGACATAGAGTAAAATCACCTCCAGTAGAGAAACCACTTTCAGTAGAAAGTTTTTCTAAACCTGAATTCAGTTTTTCTTCATATTCTGATAATTCTGTTATTCTTTTTTGTAAAGTTCCTCTAGTAAATTCATATTTTTCCTTTGATAATTGTTCCATCAGTTTCTGTTTATGTTCTCTCACTTCCGTCAGATGTATCATTAATTCTTCCTTATCAGATTTATTAAGTAATTCTTTAAGGAATTCTAGTCTTTCTGCTTTTTCTTCCTTTTTCCTCTTTTCATAACGTTCAATTCCCCCCGGTTGAGAACCAATTCCCATTGGTATTCCTATGCCCGGTTGAGTTAATATTGATCGTGATGGTGGTAGTGATGGTGGTGGTGGTGATGGTGATGACTGTTCTTCTTCTAGAATTTTCCGTGAGGCTGGCGACCAATATTTTGATTCTTTTCTTTCTTGTATTCTTTTTGCTGCTCCCCTTGTCATTGGTGGTGATGATCTTAATGGTGGTGGTAATGATAATGATGGTTGTAATTCCAATGTTGTTTCAGGAGCAGGCTGTAATTCCGATGTTGTTTCAGGAGCAGGCTGTAATTCCGATGTTGTTTCAGGAGCAGGTTGTAATTCCAATGTTGTTTCAGGAGCTGGTTGTTTTCTTTTTATATATTTTCGTTTTGGTCTTTTTGCTGCTGCTTCTCTTGCTTTTCGCTTCTCTCCTTTCGCCTGTATCTTGATTTCTTTCTCCTTTCTATCTCTTTCTTTCTGCATTCTAGCTAAACTATTAATTTTATATATATATAATCTCGATATTTTGGATCATCAGATTTAACTTTTTCAAAATTCGTGTTTATGCGATATATTGCTTTATACCACTGATCACGGTTTCTAATATCTTTAACGTTTTCAGGTTTCATTAATGTTTCTCTCCGACTAAAACCAGCAAAAGCAAGCACAGCTAACATATTTGTATCATCAACAATCCCCCTAATTGTTTTAACAGCATCTTCAGTAAATTTATTTACCAATTCAGCAGTAGTACTAATTACAACCTTATATTGTTTAGGAGCTGATGCTTCAGCGACTACAGGTATTGGTTGAGCAGCAGCTATATCAGCTGGAAGTCCACGTAAAAGTCTTTTTGTCTGTTTTGTTCTCTCCGCTATTTTTTCAGTTGCCTCAGCGGTTTTCTCTAAAACAGGAAGAAGAGGTTTAGTTGTCTCTGTAATAGGTTTAAATAATTGTTTTGTATCCTCTTCAAATTCAACATGAGATTCTTGTCGTTCTTGTAATTGTTGCTTGACAGCATCACGAACAGGTAAATATTTTCTAATTGCTTCTAGTTGTTCTCGTGCTAATCTAGCTGAATGAGGTTCTCCGATGACAACCATATTAATAATATTTATAATAATTGTTTAAATTACAGCAGCAGGCAGGGTGAATGACAAAAATTAAGTGACCCGCCGAGTAAACTAAACGCATTATAACATAAAAAACAAAAAAGTCAAAAATAAAATAATAAAAATGAGCTAAACCAAACGATTTATTATTCGTTTTTCAAACTATACGGTAATAATAAAAGTTAGGAGGTTCGGTTTAGCGTTATTGACCTTATTTTTCAGCCCCTGTAGGAACCTTTATTTTTATAAAATAAGGTCTTGTACAAAGTGGTCTGTTCACCCTGCCTGCTGCTCTGCGGCATGTGCTAGACATCACTATACACTGCCACACTGAAGACATCGTAGCGATATGACTTAAAATGTTAAAGCTACGTTAACAATCCAAATCACACACAAATCACACACACACACACACACACACACACACACACACACACACATTCATACATGCTTCAAAGTCTCATCCCTCCCTCTCTCTTAAATTTTCATTTATTTCTTCACGCTTTCTCAACGCGTGTTGAATGTTAAACACACTGATCATCCATGACGGTAGATAAATTGTTGTATAGTCTTGGACGAAATCGGAGTCACGTTTACCAATCTATTTACTTCAAGGTATGTCTAGTGGAACTGAGCCTGCTTATATTCGATCTGTTTTGCATATTATTCGCTCAGATGTATTTATTCTTACCTGGTGAACATCGGCGGACCGTTGCAAATGAATGACACCTGCAGAATATAAAAGTGTACTTTTTTAAACAGCTCTACGGGTGGGCATCTTCGGTATTTTTCATTATCTTAATGAACAGTTTAGATACATTTCATAACAGTTCAAACAATTTTTACTCAAGATATTTGACAGTCGAAGGTAGAAAATTAATAAGCTATATACCGACACAAATGACCTAGTCACTAACTTACTAATTCAATATTCATAAGGGACAGGTCTACTAAAAAAATAAGGTTATTACAGGGTATACAACTTGCAGAAGTGAATTAAAAGATTTTCTTGTTTATATCTAGGATGAATACGCAATTTTCAGGTCATCAGACCCTAAAAGCTATAATAATGAAAGACAAAACGGACAGGTCATTCCTGTTGAGCTATAATAGCTGCTCTCTCTCTCTCTCTCTCTCTCTCTAAGCGAAAGTAAATGTATAGTGTAAAAAAGAGGTAAAGTCTTCACAAAGCAAGCCAATCAGCACACTATCTATAAATATCATGCTAATAATTATTTTTGATCATATAGTTTTTATGCCTTGCACTCGGGTATTTATTATATTTTCTTTCTCTGATTGTTCGGTTTAAATACCGTTTTTTTTTTAAATCGGAAATTTCTTGCAAACGATACTGATAGGTTTAAATTGAGCATCAAACATTCTCCACCATGGGCGATAAATATATTTTTCCATACAGTCGTTTGTGTAACATTTTCTTGTTATAAACAACAATTGAATTGTTCTCCACTCTTTCTCATGTACCCGTCAAAAGGAGGTTTGAATTAATGTTATTATAATCAAATTGGCCTCCTGAAGCCAATAAGAAAGTTGCAGGATACACTTAAATTGGAAACAGACCCACCTTATTCCCATACACCTGGGAGGTCCAAAATCTAGAACCTATACAGGATAATAATGATAAAGCATATCAGTACAGCTAGCATTATGTAGCAAAATAACGTCTATCACTATACAGGATAATAATGATAAAGAATGTCAGTACAGCTAGCATTATGTAGCAAAATAACGTCTGTCACTATACAGGATAATAGTGATAAAGCATGTCAGTACAGCTAGCATTATATAGCAAAATAACGTCTGTCAATAGCTATCAACAACTCTTCGGAAACATTTGAAGTAGTAACTGTGTACAATATGTGATAAGGGTGAATTGTTGCTAGGTGTAATAACACTAAAAATCTCCTCCGTTTTCTGTTCCTGAAAGTATTGAAATCTTTAGATACAACATCACAAGTGCAAACTGATAAAAAGTATGATGACAGTTATATTTGGATGAATAATGTTACCAATCAAGAGCCACTATTGATCGAAGTCTTGACAGAGAGACAAACCTTGGATTTGAGGCTCATTTGTTCGCAGCTCATATTTCACTTGATGGGCCCTAAAATAAAACAAATAAAAACTTTCATTTAAAAATACCCAAAACCCTCTTCCAGTAAAAGCAATAAATAATCAAATTAAAACAAGTACGTGTTCAAGATGCAGAAATATTTCGTGAATCTTGTGCGAATTATTTCGAACACTTTTGTGAATAAGGAATTCCTTCGTTTTTATTTTGGCATATTCATTAATCCGAATTCTTTAATGCTGAAATAAACGTGTCCGTTTTAACCGAATTTCCCTGTATATTAAATGTCTGTCAAAATAGTCCTACATCTTGTTTACTCTTACACAGGTAGCACAGACTACCTTCAACATCGATAGAAACCGCAATTCGCAACGTCCTTTAGTCCAAACCTCTATAACCATATTTCGACTGTGCTACTTCAGTATCCTCGTCCTTTTCTGATTTTCAACGATCTCGTGCATGGATTACCTAACGAGCAGCAGGCAGGGCGAACCCTACAAATTGGTTTCGAGCAAGTTTTCATAAAATAAAGGTTCCTACAGGGGCTGAAAAATAAGGTCAATAACGCTAAACCGAACCTCCTAACTTTTATTATTACCAAAACGGATAATGTTAGCTCATTTTGTTATTTTATTTTTGACTTTTTGTTTTTTTATGTTATAATGCGTTTAGTTTACTCGCGGGTCAATTAATTTTTGTCGGCCACCCTGCCTGCTGCTGTAAATTAAACAGCCAGTATAAATATTATTAATAATGGTCGTTATAGGCGAACCACATTCAGCTAGATTAGCTCGAGAGCGATTAGAAGCAATTAGAAAATATTTACCTCTTCGTGATGCTGTCAAGCAACAATTATAACAACGACAAGAATCTCATGTTGAATTTGAAGAGGATACAAAACAACTATTTAAACCAATTACTGAAACAACTAAACCTCTTCTTCCTGTTTTAGAGAAAACCGCTGAGGCAACTGAAAAAATAGCGGAGAGAACAAAACAGACAAAAAGACTTTTACGTGGACTTCCAGCTGAAATTGCTGCTGCTCAACCAATACCTGTAGTCGCTGAAGCATCAGCTCCTAAACAAGATAAAGTTGTTAGTAGTACTACTACTGAATTGGTAAATAAATTTACTGAAAATGCTGTTAAAACAATTAGGGGGATTGAGGATACAAATATGTTAGCTGTGCTTGCTTTTGCTGGTTTTAGTCGGAGAGAAACATTAATGAAACCTGAAAACGTTAAAGATATTAGAAACCGTGATCAGTGGTATAAAGCAATATATCGCATAAACATGAATGTTGAAAAAGTTAAATCTAATGATTCAAAATATCGAGATTATATCTATAAAATTAATAGTTTAGCTAAAATGCAGGAAGAAAGAGATAGAAAGGAGAAAGAAATCAAGATACAGGTGAAAGAAGAGAAGAGAAAAGCAAGAGAAGAAGCAGCAGCAAGACCAAAACGAAAATATACAAAAAGAAAACAACCAGCTCCTCGAATAACATTGGAATCACAACCAGCTCCTGAAACAACATCGGAATTACAGCCTGCTCCTGAAACAACATCGGAATCACAACCATCATTATCATTACCACCACCATTAAGATCATCATCACCACCATTAAGATCATCATTACCAATAATGACAAGGAGAGCAGCAAAAAAATACGAAAAGTAGAAGAATCAAAATATTGGTCGCCAGCCTCACAGAAAATTCTGGAAGAACAACAACCATCACCACCGTCTATGTTAAAAATGGAGAAGGAATCAGAAGAAGATTCAGATAGGAAGATCAAAATTCAAGGATTAATTGACCTTGTTGAATCCCGTAAAAAAGCTATAGATGCAATGAGAATGGGGGAGAATGTAAACATCGCATTAATGGTGTCTCATATTGATGCATTAGAAGACGCTGCATACAAGTTAAGGGAATTAGGATTAAAAGACTCTGAAATCAATAAGATTTATCCAAGATCTTATTACAGTATTTTTGGGAGGGGTCTCTCTACTGGAGGTGATTTTACTCTATGTCCAAATAACGTTATCTCTGACGTTGAACGTCTGGAGATTCTCATCGGAGGAAAACGAGCTGGTAATAATTCTCGAGAAATAATTAATGAAGTAGCAGATATTTGCAGACGATTATTTACAGGTGGTATCATGGACGTTGATGTTTATCAGTCTCTTATTAATGAAATTGCCGATGACTACTACAGTGACTAAGTACGTAATTAAATACAATTACTATAATAAAATGATCCTACATAGTACTCAACGTGGACCAACCATGGTCAGGGTAATAAACTCACGATTACCAGTATACAAGACAACCTACGGAGATGGACTAGGTGATGTTGTTCAGGGTTTATTTAAAAGGATAGCCCCAAAAGCAATACCGATTGCAAAGCAACTGGGCATGAAAGCTATTGATGTTGTTCGTGAAAAAGGTATTGGTGCTATGGGTAATCTCGCTGGTAAAGCATTTTCAGCGATTAAAGATAGGCTAGCACGATTAATACGACGAAAACCTCAACCACCAGTAAAATTACCTAGTACTGAAGTAATGCCTGCAAATGTCAGTAAAATAATAAATCAAGTTGCTAATCAAAAACTATCAGAGTTGGCTGATGTACCAATGTCAGAAAAAGAAAAAATATAACCGCTAGTCTGATAGCAGGAAGTGGTCTCACTTCCCGAAGTGGTCTTCGTTTTAGACGATAATAAATATAATAAAGATGTTCAAGCGCATATCTGATCCAGCATTTGACATGGACGCACCAGTACTCAAAGATGAGTCTGTGCGTGATTATCAATATTATTCTTACGACGCTCGGATTCCAGATCAGCGTGGACGAATTGAACTACAGGTTCAGGATACAAGTAGGTATTTCTTACCCGCTGAGGCGTTTATCGAAGTAGAAGGTGAAATTTTAAAAATGGATAATACTGCATATGGAGCCAATGACAGATTTAGTTTTGTTAATAATGGTATTATGGCGTTATTTGACAGCACCACTTATATGATTGATGGTAAAAATATTGAATCAATTCAGAAGGACGTTGATGTTGCTACAACAATATTAGGTCTAGCACGATATAGCGAAGATTATTCAAGATCAGCTGGTCCATCAATGATGTTTGTAAAGGACACTTCTGATCACCCTGACAACAGACAGCATAATTTGGTACAAACGGCACGGGATACTGCAGTCGATTCAAAACCAGCCGGAATGATAGCCCGACCCGGTGCTGCATTTCCGTTACTGCACAGTATTAATTCAGATTTCAATTTAGGGTTTACAGCACGTCGATCAATGTTGAAAGGTAATAGGAGATTTTCATGTGCAATTCCACTTTCACACATATTTGGATTTTGCAGAAATGTCAGAAAAGTTATTTTCGGAGCTAAACATACTGTTGTACTCGTACGAAAGGCTACAGACGATGATGCAATATGGCACTCCGCTGGTGCTGATCCTGCTGAAACTGCTGCACTTCATGGTAAATTAGTATTAACCAAACTTTCATTATGGATGCCGGTGATGACTCCATCAATATCTGAAGAAAATCGGTTACTTGCTTTTATGAATCAAGGTGGTAAATCAGTGTTATCATGGTTGACAATGACCACAGATGCTATCCAGAGTAATATTGATGGTTTATTTACGTGGCAGATAGCATCACAACAAGGTGTTTCTGCACCACGGCATATCTTTTTTGCATTACAGAATCATGCACGAGTAAATAATCAACTACGTAGTATTATGATATTTGATAATCTTGGTGTTTCCGAGGTTTCGTTAAGGATAAATGGGCATCAAGAACCATCTGAAGATATTTTATTGAATTTTGATCAAAATCATGTAGCACGTGCATATCATCGTCTGATGACGTTCATGGGACGTGATCAAAATATTGATACTGGTTTACAAATATCACAATTGGATTTTACAACCTTATATCCAATTTATTACTTATCGCTCGAACATTTAGATTTAACCAGACAGTCAGTAGTTGATATACATTTTCGAGCTCGCGTGCTGAAGCCAGTGGGAGCAGCAGGACCACCAGTAGTAGAAGGTATTGACAATTACAGAGCAATTGCTGTTATACTCAGCGATAAATCAATGTTACTTGAAGGTATTGGTGGACGAATGCGAGTAGTTGATGCTCCAGTAGAAAATATGTAATTAGATCGTTTATGAATATTATAATGTCGTATAATCACGTTAGTGTTAGTCTGACTCCTGGTCAGATTAAAAGGATACAATCAGCATCAAAAAATAACTATGGATTAAAAATATTGCTAAAGAAAGATCAGATGAGCGGTTCAAATAAATTATCTCTTACAGAACGTCAGCTCAGGCATTTCAATGAAGCCAAACAATCAAATAAAGGTATAAAACTTAATCTTTCTGCGGGTGCCATTAAAGATATCATTAAGACGGGTGGTATATTTCCACTTCTTGCTGCTATACCAGCATTAATAGCCGCTGCAGCCCCAGCTGTTGCAAAAGCAGCTGCATTAGGCGCCGTTGGAACCGCAGCTGGAATGGCATTAAAGAAAGCAACAGGAAAGGGAATCATACACGCAGAAAGCTCACAAAAAAAATCACGACAAAAACAACACGGAAGACGTCTAAGAGCACCAAACGTACCACAGCCGGGTCGTCTAAGATTATCAGGCCCAGCATACGGTCCGGGTTTAAGATTACCAGGGACTCCACATTCATGGTACGGAAAAGGCCTAAGATTACCAGGGACAGTTTACTGATATCTCCTATGTCCAATTTTGATTTACTAGATGCTGCTAAAAAATTAAAAATAAAAAATTTTAGAGGAGTTTTCATGAGAGATCAATTACCGAAACAACCAAATAATATTGAAACCGGTATTATTAATCTCGATGAAAACTCTGGTCCAAGCACACATTGGGTTGGATATGCAATTGATCCACGTGGAATTATTTATTTTGATTCATATGGACTAGCTCCACCAAAAGAATTCTTAAAGTATATTAGCGGTGATCAAAGTACTCCAATATGGTATTCAACGTTACCAACACAAACATTAACTGATCCACCAATATGTGGTCGAGAAGTACTTAACGTACTTGATGCTGTATCAAAATCAACAAAACCACCTCACAAAGTTGTACATGAATATACTACGACGTCACATTTAAACAGACACTAGTAAATATAATGGTGGACATTTACGGAAGATCTTCTCGTGGTAAAGCTCAGCAGCAAGCTGATTTATCTAAATACGCAACTCTCGATCACTCAGAAATGAGATTGATGATTTATTAAACATAACCAGTGTGGATCAAAACGAAGTAGTTGTTTTTCATGATAAGGAAGGACGATTAAAAACTAGTAATATACAGCTACCAGATGTACTTATACGAGTTCCTAATGCTGTTGTTAATAATATAGTTACTTTTACTGATCAGGATAAAATAAGATTCCGGTACGTCAGTCAGCGATTATATTAAGAAAGCTGGTGATTCGTTTACTGGTAACATTATTATGAATCAAAATAAAATTATAGACCTTGGAAACCCAGTCACAGATACAGACGCCGCAACAAAGAAATATGTCGACGACCAAGAATCTAAGTACGTATTGGCCAACGGCGGTATAATGCGTGCATTTCTTAATATGAATAATAATGGCATTAACAATCTTAAAACACCAGAATATGATTTTGATGCTGCGACGAAGAAATATGTAGACGATAGCAACATTCCTCTAAAAAAAATCAATGACGAAATGACCACACTCAGTAATACTTTTTCTAGACATGTAGAAACGTTCTTAAATTTTCGTAGAAACATAAACAAAACCATTAAAGATTTTTTTGGGGAACAACCAACTGTTGACATAAAACTCTCCGACGTTAACACGAAACTCAACGACATTGTCAGTGGAATACCTAATATTGTTCAAAAAACTAATCTGATTAAAATTCCACACGGACAAATTAAAAATATCGTGTACACAGTAGCATCAGGATTAACAACATGGTCACAGCAAAATACACTATCAAATATACCGCGGAGGTCACTGGTGTTTATAGACTGTCTATCTTTAGCTCTGCAAAGTTTAAAATTTATACTACAACATTTCCGTGGCGTCATTCAACAGATGCTTTCTCTGGAGTTGTATCTATAGTGTTAAATAAAGATGCTGAAGAAATATTTTTACTGGAAGCAGATGATCAAACAATAACCGCAACGTCTTACTGGTGGTGTTTGGAATTTGTAGCTGAAACACCACAATTAGTCACTTAATATAACAATAATGGATCAATCTCAGTCTCACATCGACGTTCAACGTTACAGATGCAATCAAGTATATGAGCGTCTGACTAAACTAAATAATTTTATTGATTATTATAACACGAAAATAAAAATATACAAAAGGCGTATAGTTGTTATTGATGTAGTTGTTTACTCGGTTTCTGCTGTTATTGCTGGAACAGGATTATTATTATCAACATTGACGATGACAGCACCTACTGTTATAACCATCATTGTTTCAGCATCAACGACTATTGCTGGTGTTCTCGGTATTATAGCCAAAAAGATAGGTACCTGTACAAATGCTAAATTGCACGATTATATGATTAAATTACATACAGTGGCAGAGGCATGCTCTAAACTATCTTTGTACGTTTCTTCGTGTGTCAGTGATGGTGAAATATCCGATACTGAATTCGCGATGATGATGAAAACCTATGATGACGCTTTTAAGGTGATCGCTAATGATTTTAACGAATTAAATAATAATGATAATAATAATGACAGACAGGGAGTTACTTCAGCAGATCGTCACTAATACGACTCCGTCAAAAACCACTATGATATCATTAAGTTCGACCAATCCGGAATTTAGTGTCAATTTTCCAACATCAATTCCTGCAAAGGAAATAGCATTAGCACAATTGCGAGTTTATTATAGCTGGCCAAATATTAGATCAAAATCATTTGGTGGACTACAGCCAAATAATTCATTAGTATTCGCCAATAAGAATAAGCCTGATGGAACTCCTGATTGGCAAGTAGTTGTTATTCCAACGGGCAGTTATCAAATAGAACAGATTAATGATGAGTTCCAACGCAGAATTAAATATATTACAGGAAAAGAATCAAAAATAGCAATTACTGTTCACGAACCAACACTATCTGCGGTTATTGAAATAAATTCCCCTGATTATTCCGTAGATATTTATCAAAGTTCGATTAAATCAGTATTAGGATGGCCTGAAGACCCACCGGTTTATCAAGGACCACCAGAACCGCAACGATCTGATTTCGTCGTAGATGTTGAAAAATTTATAAAACTTCCAGAATATCGAAAAACTTATCCGTTTATAGAGATTCCCGATGCTTATCGTGGTTATGCACAGTATAATCATTTTATAGATTTTGT
The DNA here is from genome assembly GCA_016617855.1 of Megalonaias nervosa. Classification (NCBI taxonomy): domain Eukaryota; kingdom Metazoa; phylum Mollusca; class Bivalvia; order Unionida; family Unionidae; genus Megalonaias; species Megalonaias nervosa. The sequence goes on from JAECUM010025621.1 coordinate 18,526, forward strand.
TCGGGATAAAGGTACAACAAGAATGGCAACAATTAATGTTGAAGAAGTTAACTCAAAATCAAGACCAATTAAATCTGAACATGGACGTGTACTTAATGATCTAAGAAATTTATTTTCCAGCATCAGCACTTCCTACAACGATGACTTAAAAAATCAAATTATTGAAACAATACAACATTTGAATCAGGTTGCATCAGACTTAGAATATGTAAATAAGGCTATCGTTGACAGAGAAAAAACATTAAACGTACCGGTAGATAGATTTCTTAGTACTTATATGGTTAATGAAGATGATCCTATTCAGCGTGTAAGCTATAAAGGTTTATTTAAAACAGTATTTCTTAAATATTATGGAATCACAGAAGAACAGCTACCAACATTTGTAATTCCGGGATTTAACTCTGAGGAGCTAAAGAAATCAGTTAATGATCTTATTGATGAACATTTTAAAAGAATATGTGATTCATGGAAAAAATTAATACCCACACCAACTATTCTTAAATATAATAATGATCCACATGGTGGAGGTCGCCATATCTCACCTGGTATTGTTAATATAACATCTACGATCGCTGTTAATCTAGTATGTGACGTAATTGATGACAGCTATCAAGTAGATCTTTCAAAATCTAACCAGGCCCAACAGGGGAATATATTATATGCATTTAGTCCTCAAGTACCCCCCGGGTGGTTAATTATATCTGAGCCAATTAATCCAATTTATCTACGTGTACATAATCCATTATTGTCAAGAATAAATTTCAAACTTACTGACCAGACAGGGAACATTTTGGATCTACGAGAAGAGTCTCTTAATATTAATTTGTATATACGCTCGTAGAACGTCCGAGTAAATAATCAGGGGGAAAAAAATAATCTGATTCTGAAATAATCTGATGGGTAGTTTACTAATCAAAATTAATAATAATCAATTTCTATGATTAAAGCAATTGTATATATAATAAAGCGAGATAACTCTGCTATCTCTCTCTGCATAGTAAATTAAACGATTATTTCCCTTACTACTACGTTCAATTTACAGACAACGAATATATTTTATTTTGCGTTAATTATTTGGTGATTTATTTGTTTTCTGTAAGCAATTATCTGTTAGTGAATCAGTAATTTGTAACAGAGAGGGATATTTATGCACCTTTTGACTGTGATGACTTTAAAAATTCACGTTAGTTTTACATACCAAGTACGTAGAGTTATTTTTAGCTCTAACACATGTATTTTGACCTTAACGAACTATAACTCATACGTGCAATTATTTTATGAATTATATTTAAAAAATTGAAATAAATTCACGCTACAGTTCTACATTCTATTAGTAATACAAGTCCTGTGAGATAGCGCAAATATTTTATATATACTTAAATTTAACTGTATTATTGATAAGAGAGCGATGGCCGAAGTGGTAAGGCTTTTGGACGTAGATCGAAGTTGTGCAGACTCTCGTGTGTTCGAGTCTCCAAAAATGCTAAAGATATTTCATCTTGCATTTGGCGACGGATGCTTTTTATAATTGGGGTACGAAACCCAACAGAAAAATAATACAACTTTCCCACCATGTAACCACGTGGTGGGTGTAATTTTGCACTCCGCAGGGTTTTATATGGGGGGAAGTTGTATAAAATCTGTTGGACGTAGATATAAATCCCCTCCCCTTGTATTCCGTCCATAGTTAAATTTATTGTTAAGTTTGCTGTTAAGTACGTTGTTAAGTTTATGTTTGTACTGTCTGCAAAAATCAAAATCATCACCATTTGTATATATTCATGTTCATACAATCATCCTCAAAAAACAATCCCCTGACCTTCTGATCCTGCTAGGATGTCATATGGCAACTTAGGGGTTCACATAGGGTTATGGGGACTACATTTTTTTAATAATTATTCAGAGACTGATATTATTTTTTATTTTAAAGAAATAATTATTATATAATGAACCAAGAAAACATTAATGATATTATTTCTGCTATTAAAAAATTAAAAGATACGGGAATAAATCTCTCTGATAATCTCGATCCTGAAAAAATATTATGCGATTATGAAATATTAAAACAAAGAAAAATTGGCAATAAATACACATTACCATCCAATTATGAATTCGTAAAATCAATTTATCAGTGTATGTTAGAATCCTTGGCGGTGGTAAATGAAAAGCAGGTAAAGCTATTTGCGCCTCTTGCACGTTCGATCGAAAATATTAGATCCAAACTATCTCGTGAATACGAGAAAAAGAAGATTGTGGACAATCTTGTAATGCAATTAAGAAAGATTATGTTATTTGATTCTGTCAAAAATGAAAGTGACACTGAGAGCAGCGACAATGAAGGTACCCATGGCAAAATATAGAGTCGAATTATATACAATTTATTTATTAAGAGTACAGAGTTAGATATATTCAAATATTACCCACTGATCATATTTTATTGAATATGCAGATTTTTGTATATGATCAGCTACATGTTGTACCGATCGTGGATTTATGCTAAAATGTTTTGCAGCCGCATACATTCATGGAAAAGTTATTTCTTGGTCTGTTTCTGTATTTATGGATTTAATAGCTTTCTTTTTAAATACTCTACATTTTCCAGTATTTCCACATGCAGAATTCTGACTTTGTGTAATAGCTCGCAGGTTAGATAACCTATTATTTTTGGGATCTCCATCAATGTGATCAACTACAAGTCCATTTTCAACTACTTCACGAAAACATTCGAATATGAATCTATGTAAGAAATAATGTTTATTTCTACCGGTATTAAATGTAAAATAACCAAATTTCTGAAGATTACCGACTGGTTTTTTCAATCTACAGTGTCTGATTACACCATCTCGGGATGCTTCATAATTTGTATATACTTGATGTTTAACAAATTTGTGTTTATTACGAAATGCTTCTTCTTTTAATTTTCTTATAAAGTTTTTGTCGATATCATCATCATAAGTCTGATTTGTCTGATTCATTATATATAAACTACATTTGTTTAAATCATTATTTGTCTGAGTCATTGTTGTGAAATCTGGTCAAATAATCTTCTACAGTTTTTATAGGAGATTTAGACGATGCATTATTTTTTTTTGGTCATAATATCGTTTTAGTTCTCTGTATTTTTTTCCGCCACATTTTAAACACAATTGAGTTTTTCCTCTGACTCCAACACCACATTGCACACATGGTATTGGTCCTATACTTCCATTTTTGAAACTTTGCGCATGATTTCCGCAGTATTTGTTCACGCACGATTTATTACAAGGAGAAGTATATCCAATTTTGAGCCAAGCACATTTGTTCTTTGTTTCAAGCATTATATATATACTAAAATTTTAATTTAAATATTTGTCTTAATTATATGAACGAATTATCTGCAGTTGAACCTAAAAGAGCTAGATTTGATCTTGACAGACTATTAGAATATAAATTTAGTACTTTGATGCAAGATCTGGCATTAACGGATGAGGATGTAACCGAACGTATTCGTGAAGCCAAGAAGGAATTTCGTAATAGTGGTGCTGCTCATGTATGGTCAACATTCAGAGTCGGAAATGTTACTAATATGATGAATGACGAACGAGGAAAAGCAATTATTATTATTATGATCAAAAATATTTTATTTTAATAAAATTTATTGTAAATACAGAAGAAGATACTTGGATTATTCGTGATAAGCGTGATCCAGTCCGCATACAGTCAGGAAATAATATTATTTTCTTGAATAATAAATCTAAACCCGGAATACTAACCGGCATTGAAAAGCCATATTATGAACGTACATATCCAGTTATTGCGGTTGCATATGCAATATATCCGCTTAATAATAAACCTGACGTCAATAATCTTAAGCCGATGAGATTGTCAGAGTCAAGAATAAACTGTGTAGCTGAACGAGTTACAGAACATTTCATAAATGCGATACGTGGTAATGGTTTAACAGATTTAAGGCGTAAAAAAAATAAATACGTGGGCAGAATCAGTTAAAGATACTGGAGCATCTATTAAAGATGTTACTGATCTAGAAAAGAAATTAAGATTTCCAATAACAGTAAAGACGCTGACGGGAGAGATTTTATATAAACCAAAATACATAAAAAAAATGGAGCTCCTATAGATATTATCGATCACAATTCGCATGCGTGGACCTCAGCAGTAACAATATTTCCACGAGATAGAACGGTTACATTTTATGATGGTCATATATTTGACTTTATCAAAAATATCAGTAAAAGTGACCGCTTGGTTATTTCAAAGTTCAGAATATGATTATTACGATCAGTTTCTACGGCCTAATGGTGATATTTACCGTACAGAATCTCTTAATGTAGAAATGGAACATCTTGCGCTGAAATATACTTCAGACGATGTCAAAGTTAGACAATTATTAAATAATTGTTTACAGTTCCATCTGTAGCGGCTCATTTCGCTCAGGAGAAAAATTTATGGAAACCAACACGATCGGAATTTCTTGAAGATATTCATAAAAGCTGCGTAGAATATGGACACGGTGGATTATGGAATACCAAATATAAGTATTATGACGTTATATCTGTTGATATGGTAGCGTATTATCCTGGAAGTTTTCTTGGATACGGAGAATGTTCTGAATACTTTAAGAGATTCGGACATCCATCACACGAGATGACCAGGGTTGCGATAAACGGACATTTACCAGATTTTGACTTAACCGGATTTGCTCATGTAGAATCATTTGAGTTTGCAGAAAATCTCCATCCGATTACTTATGCTTGGCTTGGAAGACATTTTTCAGAAAAATGTTGGGTTCCAATAGTACTATTGCGATATATGCTTGATGTTGGAATTTTAATATCTTTACAGGTGAGTGAGGCAATTATATCGTATCGGTCACAGAAGCAAGTTTGGTTACCAGAACCAAATAGATTTAATATTGATGATGCCAGGAAAGAATTTCCTAATCTTAATGAAGATGACATTATTAAAATTACCAATAATATACGTAAATGCAGAGATGAGCATGATGAGAAACTTGCAAAAGATCTTGGTAGAAAGATAATTGGTAAATTTACTCAAGGAGGAGTCTATGATCATAAAAGACACTGTACAAGATTGATTATGGACGATGCTGAACTCGATTTTATAATAGCTGATACAACGGAAAAAACACATTTATAAATCGGAGTAATGCTTATTTGTCAGACGGAACCAAACTAGGTACAATTGTGAGTTATCTTGATGGTGACTCACCGCAGTTTACTCATTTAAGATCATCTATGTTGGCATATGTTTCTATAAATCTACTGTCTATGATAAATAGATTTCCTCGTGATGCTGTCAGAGTCGCCACGATTTCGTTCTACATAAATAGAAAATATACAGATTTGTTAACACCGCTACTTGGTAATGGTGAATGGGAATCATGGAGAATAAAACAAGAAAATATACTTAGTTATTCTGAATCCGCCGACGTTGAAATTCAGGAAATATATTACAAAAATAATAATCAAGTATCAAAGTCATCAGCACCATCTGTATATGATCCTGTGGCTAGACATAAAGCTGTTTATCTTAACGGATGCGGTGGTTCAGGTAAAACAACACGTGTGATTAAATTATTCATGAATAATAATTCAGATATAATTGTTTTGACACCGACACATAAACTCGCCAGAGAAATAAAAGAACGAGGAGTAAAATCATGTACATATCATAGTTTCTTTAGATGGTGTGCAGGCACATGGACTCCTGAACGAATGGTTGAGAAATATATACCTAAATATATTATATGGGACGAGATATGCACGGTGTCTTTAGAAATATTAAAAACATTTCTTGAATGGTTATTGACTAAAAATACTGCTGTAATAATGTGTGGTGATCATGTCAACCACCACCTTTTATTGGACAGTCTCCACATGAATGGCTGAAGAATAACGTAGATTATTATGAAGAAATAAATGACGACCATAGAGCTATTGATGAACCGCTGAAGGAGTTTAAAAGGTTAATCAGACTACAGCCGGATAAAATACAATGTGAAATAATGCGAGGAGTAATTCCAGAGACTTCTATGAATGATTTTCTGAGTTTATGGAATCCCGCTGATTTAATAGTTGCAAGTAGAAAGATAGTTTGTGATGAACTACAGGAGAAATTATTTCTGTTACATAAAGAAAAGTTTTCAGATCTACCTGTACCATTATGTTATCGCCCAGCAGATACTCGACGACAGAATATTGATGTTGAAATTTCTGGTGGTGGAATACAGAATCTTGTCTTGAATGATATTATTTTAGTCGATATTAATAATGTTGAGAATGCGCTGAATATGAATAAATCACCGTGGACGTTTGGATATGCTATAACTATTCACTCGTCACAGGGGTTAACTATTTCTGATACAAATATCTGGATTATAGATGATCGGATCGAATGGTCAAATTTAGTCTATCTCGCAGTTTCTAGAGTCAGAAGAATATCTCAACTACATAGGGTTATTATAAATTTTACAGAAAATAATAATCAGACTGTTAATAATGACGTAATAAGAAAAAACTATCTGGTTATAAGCAATGTGACAAAAAAAATAAGCGTGACTTTGATATTGATGCTGAATTTATTATAACACTAAAACAACAACAAAATAATAATTGTGCAAGTTGTAACTGTAATATGTTATGGCAATATTCGAATAATAATCCAAGACAATTTACCGTAGACAGAATTAATAGTGATCTTGGTCATACACGTGATAATGTGATGCTGACCTGTCTTGAATGCAATCGACGTAGAGGTTCTGATTATGTAATTGTATGTGATGGTAATTGTGTGTCTTTAGGAATTACTTGTAATTGTTCACGTACAAATCCACGTTGAGGGGCTGTCGAATCCAGTCTGTAGATTGGAGGTCTACCAGTGGATCTAACCACGCTAGAAATTGTGTAGTCACGCTCCAGATAGGATCGGTTGCTCTTTTTTACCACCTTCAAGTTCGCCAGGTTCATATAAATATCTTACAGTTACATTACCTAATACTGGTTGAGGTTGTTTGTCTGTCATTGCTACGGGGTATATATTTTTTTGTAATCGCATTAGAAGGTTTCATGGAAGTTGAACGAGTAATTTCGTTATTTAATGCAGCTATCACATTTGGTAACCTTGTAACCCATTCTCGAGATCTCTCACCGGACTTAAAGTCAGTGGATATTTCCTTTGCGTATTGGTATCCAAATAACCGCTCAGCAAGTGTTCGATTAAATCGTTCAACAATTGCCTGATCACGATGAATTTCAGTATGTCCTCGTCTGATTTTAACGTTATATTTCTTCATCAACGATAATACTGCATCAATAAATTCTTTGCCAGGATCAACCTGTAATAACTGTGGCCATCGCAAAGGTCCTCGCTGATACATTCGTTCAAACGCAGATGCAACTTCAGATGTTGTCTTTGTTGATAATGGTTCAGCTTCTTTATATCTACTTGCAACATCAACGACAGTTAATGCGTATTTGTATGTGCGTGATTGGCGTCTACCAATTTTAATGGTATCGTGTGGCAAAAATAAAATATCTGCTTGATGAACCTCATTAGGGACGCTGACATCAAAATGTGCATATTGAATCTTTTTAGGTGGTGGTAGATAAATTTGCCATATTGCCTGTCGTGCTAACCACGCTGCAGCAACAGAACGTGAAACTTTTGCTGCTTCAGCAAGTTTACTAATAGCTGATCTACCTCTCCAATATCCTCTTGGGCTATAATAAATGGATTCCATTATAATAGTTATATAATTAATTACCAGCCCTTAACATTATTTTACTTTTCATGGCAGATTTTATCAAAAAACTAGCGAGTTTCTCTCTGACAGATTTATTAGGTATAGAATTTAATGCATGAATCAATTTTACATCTGCGAGATGCCGTTGTTGTAAATCTTTACTTTTATACGCAACGTCATGAACATGACACGCTTTATCAATCTTATTTATTGGATACTCTCCTGATCTTGGTTGATCTTGATTATCAAGTCTGATATCAAGTCGAGTTCCAGGACCACCATAATTATATCCAGGAAGTTGTTTCTCACCGGGGTATTTAGCCCACGGAGTTCCTGGTAATTTTCCTAATAAATCGGCAATATCTCCACCTGTCTTTGTTTTGACAAATTTGTATTTCTTCGTGCCACATTTTACACATTTGCATGTCAGAGCACGTCGTTTATTCTTCGTTGTTATTGTAGTTAATTCAGCAGTGGGTGTAGACGCTCTACATCGAACACAATATAGACTCATATTATTTACTATATGGATATAATTGACTTTTCGGCGACACGAAAACAGGAACCAGTAAAACATCATCCAGCATTACCAAATTCGATAAGAATGATTATAATAGGTCCATCTGGATCGGGTAAAACACAACTATTACTAAATTTAATAATGCGATGGTTAAAATGGAGTAAACTGTATTTAGTAGCACCATCTGTAGATGATCAACACTGTTATGAAGTACTTAAAGATTTTAATGAAAATGCAAAATTGCTGAATGAAAACGGTGATGATGTTGTTGACTTTATTACCGATATTGATAAAGCCCCATCTGTAGATGACCTAGATGGATTTATTAATAATTTAGTGGTGTACGATGACGTTATGCTGGACAGACAAACAAATCCAGCTAGAATATTTTCTCGAGGTAGACACAAGAATACAGACGTGATTTATGTTACACAACGATATACACAAATACCTAAAGTGATCAGAGATAACTGCAATATTTTGGTTGTGTTTAATGGAGTAGATAATTATACGTTAAAAAATATTTACTATACCTGGCGTTCAGGGGATATGGATATGATGAAGTTCAAAAACGTTTTTGCTCAAACACAGGCTACTCCATTTGGGTATATAACAATAAATCTACATGATCCAAGACCCAGATATCGTATAGGTCTAGATAAAATCTTTGGTTAATTAACGATATCAGCAGGCAGGACGGCCGACAAAAATTGAGTGACCAGGCGAGTAAACTAAACGCATTATAACATAAAAAACAAAAAGTCAAAAATAAAATAACAAAAAATGAGCTAACCCAAAAGATTTGTTATCCGTTTTTCAAACTATACGGTAATAATAAAAGTTAGGAGGTTCGGTTTAGCGTTATTGACGTTATTTTTCAGCCCCTGTAGGAACCTTTATTTTATGAAAACTTGCTCGAAACCAATTTGTAGGGTTCGCCCTGCCTGCTGCTTAACGTTTAGCTTAAGTTGTCGTGTTCCAGGTAATCAGATTGTGACATTTTAAGTCAACTAAAGCTTTAACATTTTCTTACGTTAATTTTCTTCAAGTCTACATTGATGTGTGCATATACCAAACTGAACGAGAGAATAAATACAGTACTTCCCTTGACAAAAAATCACTGAAAGCAAAAGTATTGTTAAATTATTCCAATTGATGAGTACATATTTAAGTCTCAACAATATAATCGAGACGATTTTCATTTCCAGCATTTGATCACATTTCATATTGACAAGTTTTCCTCACTATGTTTTAAAATTTGTATTATTATTCTTGTTTATCAGTGTTGCTGGTGACCATAGGAAACAAGCCCTTCAATATATATATATATATATATATATATATATATATAGAGAGAGAGAGAGAGAGAGAGAGAGAGAGAGAGAGAGAGAGAGAGAGAGTCGCTATCCGTATGCAAATATGTAGTGGTATAAACATTTATCTAGAGAATAGAAGGTTATTTTCTTTTGCGTACACTCTAACTACGCCATTGAAACATATTTCAATATGATACATACTACGCAGGTGGAGAATATAAATAATTTATTTTTATTTCTGGTATAATTCGCTTCATAAACATATTTAGTGAAATTGAAATAGAAGTGTTCACATTACAACTTTCAAACAGCTAAATACATTTAAATATGTCTAGTCGTGCTTAGTATATATTTCTCCTTGAGCCGATATGTGAAAAGGAACTCGACTCAACTAAGTATCAAAATATGAAAGGTCAACTCAAGTGTGCCATTTATAAACCTATATATTTACACAGATGTGATGCTATATCCAGGTTCTGTCAAAACATAAACATTAAAACTAAACAAAATATAGAATCGTCTGAAAACTAATTGAGTAGAGTCTTCATTCTGGTGACAAATTTGCATAAACGTAAATACTGGTAAGTAACTTAGAGACGTCTGAACATGTCGGTACATAATAATAATAATAATAATAATAATAATAATAATAATGAGGACTTTGTATAGCTCCTAATCTTTAGAAGCTCTAAGCGCTTTACAACATTTGACAACACTTAAAAAACATATATAATGATATGATTACAAAATTAAAAACAAACACCACGAAAATAGAAACAGAAAATATGCTGTAAATATTTAAGGCAAGGATACATTATTAGATCTTTAAGTCTGTTCTTGCAATTGAAATAGGTGAGTTTTAAGAGCGCTCTTGAATGAGATCACTGTGTCTTTGTGTCTACGTGCAGTGGGCAATTCGTTCCACGTTGCTGGGCCCTGGTATGCAAAAGAGCGTTGTCCATATGATTTCATCTTCATAGTGGGAATAATGAGAATACGAGTGTCAGAAGAGGAGCGTAAGCATCTTACAGGTGTGTACACATGGGTGA
>JAECUM010025623.1:0-35585 GCA_016617855.1 Megalonaias nervosa
TACATACATACATACATACATACATACATATATGACGCAATAATACGCATATATAAACATTCTTGCAACGGCGCCCTTGCAACTGTGTGCTGTCCACTCATTAATCACTAGTGACGTATAAAAATAACGATAAAAAGTTCTAATAATCCCAGTTTTCTAAATGAATTTAATATGGTGCACAATTTCATCACAATCCTGTCTGCTTTCCGTGTCCCCTCTCCTCTCATGCATAAGAGACAAAATACTCAGAAACCTGGAGTAAGAGAGAAAAAGAATTTGGGCTGGATGAAAACCTTGAAATTGGACTTAGACCAATTAACCTACAAGAATATGGTTCGTTGTAACGGTATGTGTGCACTTGCCTTAGGATTTATATAATCAAAGATAGAAACTTGCAAACGCTGTCGACATTATACGACATGTGTGTGTGTGTGTGTGTGTGTGTGTGTGTGTGTGTGATATCTGGATAATTCGGCAAGCCTCTTTTTCTTTAAATGAAAAATTAATACATCTCGAGGTATATCATTGATACAGCGTATATACTATAGACACACACACACACACACACACACACACACACAAGACTAAACCATCGGCTTCTCAAAAATTGTTTTGATGCATGTCGTCGATTTGAAGGTAATACATGTATATGTTAATAATGTAACTCGTGTGAGATTTATTTTACAGGCATGCTCAATAAAGCGCTTATCCATAATGGTTATAGTAGTAGACTAATAGGCAGATCTTCGACCAGAGCCTCAAGTCCCCCCGCCACCCCTCCACAGCCACCCCTCCACCACCACCCCTCCACCACATCCCTTGAGGCTCTGATCGAGGATCTGCCTATTAGTCTGCTACTGATATTTGTTAACAATGTGGTTGATATTTTATTTGATAATGATATTTTTTAAAGTTTAGACAAAATTTCATATTGAACAATGAAATATTATATATAATGTACCATTATAATCCAATCAGACATGTTGGATTTGATCTAACAAACAAATTTTGTAAGAGATTTGATTCAATAAAATCAGCCTCATGCTATACTGGCATAAAATCTAAAATAATAAGCGACTGTATCAAAAACGTTGGATATCATATATCACCAAAATATGAGTCAGTTTGGTTATTTGCAACTGAAAATGACGAACGAATCTCTTATTGTTGGTCAGATGATTTAATGACATTTATTGACAATATGATTGATATTTTATTTGATAATGATATTTCTAAAGCGATACAAAAATAAACAGCAGCGGTGACGTTCGGTCTACCATTCCACTGGGGTCCCTTCTGCCGGTAAAGTCTTTACCAATAAGATCCTAAGAGTCCCTTTCAATCGACATACCCCCAGGAGAATTCCTAAATATCCGAAACCGAAACTTTAGAAACTCAGAGGGCTGTCTTTAGCAATGTAAAGGCCTTTCTTATGGCCCACGGGCACTCTTCATGGTTAAGACCTGTCTTATGGTCCACAGGCATCTTATTGAGACTTTTTGGTCCGGCGAACATTCTTTCTGAATGCCCCTGTGTGGGTACCCGTCAGTGAGGTCACAAGGTCACGAGCTCACATCACCCTACTGTTTATTTTTAGACGACACAAACATAAACTTATCCTAACTTATCTTAAAGACAAACTTATCCTAACTTAGCTCTAGAGACAGCACACACACACACAAATGGGGCCTTCTCTACTTTCAGCAGAATTTTACACACTCTCCCCCAAATCAAAACCCGGGGAGTGTAAAAGTACACCCACAAGGTGACATGGTTTGAAAGTGTGTTTTTTTTTTTTCTGTTGAAGTTTGAGCATTGGGAGGACCCCAAGCATAATACGGCTGTATTGTATATAAGCTGACTAATACTTGGAAGTCTAAAAGTAGCTTACCTAGTAGGCGTGGCTTATTCGTCTCGTATTTTTCTTTTTTATCTTAATTATTACCGTTAAAAAGATCTCAGCGAAGGAAGGAACTTGATAAAATCATAAAAACAAAGATAATGTTTCTTTAAAAGCGACAAAGAAAACATTATTAATCAGTAAAATAAAAATAAATAAAATACAAGGTAAATAAACAGAATTATGTCCCCTAAAAATCCAAGGGAGACAATCTCTACCGTAAAATACAAGGAAGACAGAAAGAGTTATCTCCCTTAAAATACAAGGAAGACTGAAGGAGTTATCTCCCTTGAAATACAAGGCACGTACTGGATTACTTCTGTTGTTAGACGCGAGAAAAGACCAAGAAAAAATAAATGATTGACTGACTGATGTATTTAAACATGCGGCTTAGAAGATACTTGTATTCCTCAGAGAAACATAATGACCAAGTGCTAAAGTATTTATTCCGTCTTTACAATATCTTTTATCATCGAAATTACTTAGTCCACGTTTGATAATCGTATCAGTTTCAAGTTTGTGATGATTTGATCTAATGACATTTGTCTTAATAAAACTGATATTATTATTTAGTGCTGATTTAAAATCGTTAAATTTCATATATTTCTTTACATAACCACGTGGAATTCCTTTTGCTTTTTTGTCAGTTTATTGTCATCTAATATCACAGCTTACATCTTGCTCCTTAATCCAACAAATTCCTTCACTGGCACAAACATAAACTCATCTTTCATTTTACCAATAACCTTTTTATTCGTATTATCATTAAAACCACTACTAGTCGGATAATCAGATAAATCAAATAGATTTTTATTATTGTAAACATCCTGATAGACATCCTCACATTTTATATTATAAACTAGCGAGTCCGTATCAGTAAATAGCAACTCCGAATCCGGCCACTGCTTTTTGGTAAAATGATAGTGAAAATCGTACATCAGCCACTTTGATATATCAAGTACAGCTGCACCAACATAAATCGGTTTATTTAACTTTAAATTTGTCTTTCGTCGTTGTATAGCAACAAGGTTTTCATTAAATATTTTCATAGTGACAAAACCGTCGTCGTTAACTAATTTATTTCTGCGATTTATGTCATTAACAATCTCAATATTAACTCTTTTACGAATATTTTCCATCGTCTTACCAAACACCGAGTTGTTCATTAACTTGAAAAAGTTTTTCTTAAATTCGGTTTTAGCTACAGCACGACTTTTTGTATTTAAGTCAATATAATCTGCCATCCACCTAGACTGATTAAACTTTAGCACGCGATGGACTTTACTCAGAATTAGTCCAGCATCTACTGCTTGTTTTAAATTTTTGTAATGCATAACGTAATTTCTTTTATTTAACAAATTTGGAACTAACTTATTAACGATTGAATTTTTTGCTATTGTCATAGCTCGTTGCTCAGGTGATAGTAAATTGTAATCTATCATCATAGATTCTGCGCAAAACGGATAGTCGTTATGAAGATCATGTAGCCAACTAGGATAATCTAGATCGACCTCAACAAAGTATGAAATATCATGTAAATCTTTTTCAGTTTCTTTAAGAAATTGATCTGGAGATATCCAATGAAATCCACCGCAAGGCATTGGTTCTGACATCGCATAGCCATACAAATTATTACGATCCAGATAATTAATATAGTTAGATGGGAGCTTTTTATCATAATTTGTTAGATATTTATTATTAGCTATTGCATGTTTTTTTTGTTATAACACTAATTCCGCCTCTGATACCTTTTTCAATAAAATTAAACATATCAACGTCTGTCAAGAGATCCAGTTCTATTTTACTTGTTTTTAGTAGAGCGTCCCATGACAGCCCGGGAGCAGAATAATACCAGCAGGGGTCTAATCCGTAATTTGTATGACTAACTTGACGAAAACTTTCAAAAACATCTGCTAGTAATAAAACATCTGTTTTCAAATATAAATCATGATAATCACCAAATGTTCTGCAGTTAAATTTATTCCAAATATCTTGTGCATATTTGTATTCGTCATCTGTAATATCTTCATTTTTGAGCTGTGAGTAAAATTTGTCTTTGCTAGGCAGAGAAGTTTCATTAAATCTGCTCCAGTCGTCGAGATACTCATATGGAAAGATACCTTTTTTTGTCAGATCGGTATAGTTTTCACCAAAGCAACTTCGCAGATTATTAAAAGTGCTGCAACCTTTTACAAGCTCATCTAACGATGCTAACATAAATTGCAGACTATCAATAAAACGTAATTTACCAAGAGTAACTGACATATACTTTTCAAAATTATTTGGTATACATTTTATCTTATTATTTAGTTTTAGTTTGGATTTAATTTCCTCATTCCCAAAAGCTTCTACAATGATATGACTATCGTAGCCGCGAAAGTTATGCAAAATGACAGGTATAAACTTTGGTGCATGAAATTTTCAATTACAATTATTATGAGCCGCTCCACGATACTGACCAGTTAAATGACAGTGATCACGAACTTTATCACGAACTCCGTTTGAGTCTACCAATAACTTCTCGCAAATATGACAATTAACGGCTTCGTTAAACTCAAGTTGTTGCTCAGATGTTATTCTCATTGGAGCTGTTTTAAATAATCTGTTAGAAATAATATTAACTTCATCTATAAGATTTTTTAGTAACCACACCGCTGGACTTTCAGATTCACTATCTTTACATCTATATAACTTAACCGGACGTGAAAACTTATCGTCGATGCAACAAACTATTTTATAAGCTACTCCGCAAGGAACATGTTGTTGTATTTTTCTTGTACTTGATTTATTAGGATCGTTTTCTGCGCCAGCCACTAGAACGAGTAGACACTCAAAATCGGCATAAATGACGAAAGGTATATTTAGCTTATGATCGTAGTTTTTAAATTTTAAGACTTTTTCTTTCTCGCTTGGCATAGTTATTCTTTGAACGTTGATACAGTAATTAAGATGTTCCTGTAGTTTTTCAGGTTTAGAAAACCCTTGTAAACATTTGTAACAGAAATATTTCTTTTTTCTATTTTTATTATACTGTCCGCCAACTAAGCTGTTAAAGTTTTTTATCCAACAATAATGTCCTTTATAAAATAATAAATTTATTGTCTTTTGTGTAGCAGTCTCTGAAATATACCTTGGATAAACATTTTCTCGCTCATCTAGTCTGAAGACATTTACTGAGACATTGTTTTGTTTTTCAAACTTTGGTATCTGATTCTCTGCTACTGGAAAAGTTATCCCGTTAAAATCTAGTTCGTCTTTGTACGGTAAATACTTTTCAACTCGGTTGCTGTGGTCACTCTGAGGATGTCTCTCTAACAAAATTGCCCAACGAAAACACTGGTCGTCGTTGTTTTTAACATTTATACAGCATTTTTTGTTTTTAATTTTTTTTGGGAGATCAAAGTAAGAACTACCTCGAAGTATGTTATATTTTGCTGTATGAAATAAAACCTCCTTTATCATTTCAAATTTCCAACCTGATCCAGATGAAGTAAATTCCTCCAATTTTTTATTTATTTCTTGGTGTATTTCATCGGCGACTGTGGCAATATTTGTTCCAGTTAATATTTTTCGTGATTTAGCTGTCAGATATGGTTCAGAAATTTCACTGTCGAAATTTGTATTTTCAAAGATTATATCAAATATATCTTTTTCGACTGCATGTAATTTTGATAGAATCATATGATACTGTACTTTTAGTTTGATACTTTTATGAGCTGCAAGTTCTTGAGCTATAACAGGTTGTAAAAGATGATATAAATTTGTAGAGTTAAAATTTGCTAAAACATTTTGATTATCCAATTTGTAACTGTTGTTGTATCCTGTAAAAGTAGTCGCTATTTTTTCAGGTTCTCTCATAAGACTCTTTTTAGCAATATCTTGCAATTTTAACATTGTTATATATAGTATTTTTATATTTAATTACAAATTACGTAAAAAAAACAATTAGAGATATAAAAATCCTTATAATATAATGACACAAAATCTGAGATATATCGGATTGACAGCGGAGGAGCAAGAAGTATATCATGTTCATCCGAAATATAACCTATATGCTGGAAATGCATTAGGTTCGGTTATTAACATAAAATCTAAAAAATCTATAGGAAAACCAACATTAGCTGGAATGATAATTTCAGTGAAAGGTGATAATGCTGAGAGAACGGAAATGTTTAGAAAATATTTTATTTATACTTTGTTCTGCGATGATATTCCAGAAGGAGAAAGAGTATGTAGAGTAAATGGCTCGATTAGCGATGATAATATTGAAAACTTATCTTTACAAGATGAGTTTCAACGCCACACAAAATTTGATTTATACGAAGCAAATGATAAAGGAATTATACGACATGTAAAAACAAAAAAAGTATTAGGTAATTTGAATAATATGGGGTATCTTATGGTAACTGTTAGAGGAACACTAACCGATCAAGTTAATTATCAATCTCATCGTTTTGTTTACGAAACATTTAACGGCGTCATTCCAGATAATTTAGTTATCGACCATATTAACAAAATTAAAACTGATAATCGTTTAGAAAATTTAGATCTAGTTACACCAGAAGAAAACACCCGACGTGGTATAGGTGGTAGTAATAATTTTAAAAATCCTAAAAGATCAGTTATTTCAGTAAATTTAGAAACTGGAGAAGAAAAGAAATTTAAATCAATATCAGCTACAGCAAAGCAACTTAAAATTCATCCGCAATCAATAAAATATGTAGCTGATAGCATAACTTAATCAGCAACATCAAAGTTTCAGATATGATGATTAATGATATTTCGTAATTCTGCCTTAGTAAGACAGCTATGTGCAAACGCTATAATATCATCTTTATCAAATTTCAGCGTCATTATTGCACTGTCATTAAGTTAATTTGTTTCTGCTGCTGTTAGTAATATCCTATCATTTTCGCCAGGCATCACAATAGCATCAACATAATACGAACTATAACCTGACAGACATTTTCGAACTGCCTCAGCTAGTTCCTTATAATTTAATATATTAACCTTTTGATGATATTTTACCTCGTTAGTCATATCTTATAACAATAAATTAGATAAAAGTATATTATAATATGAACTTGATGAAAAGGCTTGCTGAAATATATGCGGAAGATACAATCGCAGGAGATTTCATCTCTAGCGATAAAGTTGCTGGCGATAAAGTCGCAGACAATGTTAAAATCACTAGCGATATAATAGACAAATCTGCTAGTTATAGCGAAGATGATATTTCATACAATAATAATGATGATGACGATGAAATAGTCACCGTCGCTGACAGAACAAATTACAGCAGACTGACAACTGGACGATATAATGTAAAGTATCATATTGCTAAAAAAAATAATAAAATTTGATTTTACTGTTACCGAACAACAGATATTTTGGAAGCTTATCAGGCCGTTTTTAAATCTAAAAATAACTGGCCAGCGAAGGAGTATAAAATACGATTTTATTTTTGCTATGATATTCAATTTGATGCCAGTTGATAATGAAAAAAAAAATTACATTTAATTTCGTTATGTAAAACTATCAAATGTAAATCTGTGCTTGTGAAATACGAACAAATTTATAATAACATTATTGGATCGACTTGGTTGGGATCCAACTGTTAAATTTATCGCTATACCCACGCCACTTAACTAAACTTTTGTCACCGCGTTTTCGAATAACTTTTTCAATAACGAAAACATCTTGTTCAGTTTTCTGTAGTTCTTGTTCATAAAAGCTACCTATGATCGGCTCACCTAATAAATCTTTTAACGCGTATGTTACAGGTATTGTTAAAAGTACTTTATCAACAACAAATACTTCTTCGCTCCAGTTTGGAGTAAATCCTTTTTCAAATACTTTTTTCGTCAGAGAAATTCTAACTCGATCACCCACTTTAAATTTATGTCTGCGGTACATGTTTTCATTTGCAAGAATCGGATTTTTGATTGCGTCATTTGGCGATAGTTTAGTGGTTCGATGTTTCGTGTTATTATATTCGTCAACTATCTGCGGAAGATCATCAACATACCTGTTTGTATTTTTAGCTGTCAGATATTTGTGTATTTTTTCGTTTAGAGATCGATTAAATCGCTCTACTACGACACTTTTTCCCTCATTTCCTGTAACATACTTTTTGATATTATTTTGTTCCAAAAACTGCTCGAACTTTTTATTGAAAAATTCCGCTCCGTGATCGGTCCAGATTTTATTTGGTTTTCTTTCTGTACTTGTTATTATTTGTTTTAGTGCATCAGTTATCGACGTTCCTGTT
Source organism: Megalonaias nervosa (assembly GCA_016617855.1). NCBI lineage: Eukaryota > Metazoa > Mollusca > Bivalvia > Unionida > Unionidae > Megalonaias > Megalonaias nervosa. Next base: position 8,172 of record JAECUM010025623.1, read on the forward strand.
TTATCCGAAACAGGTACACTAAAAGCATATTTACTAAAAACATCTACAACGTTAAACAAATATTTCTTATTATCATTAAACTGAGCTAGATTTGACACATCTACTAAATCTATCGCCCAGATGTCATCAACGGCATTTGCGACAACTTTACGTCGCGTAAACTTTTATTTTTAGATTTATGTAGTTCGGCTGCGAGATCATCGTATAATTCCTTTCCGAGTCCTAATTTATATTTTGCTCCAATAAAACCCTGTACCAGCCTTCTATCAAAACGTTCTCGCATATTTGTCGGCTCCATATCACGAAGTTCGTCTAACATTACTTATCACAACCAGCCTTATCTTGCTCGTTGTCACGATAACAGATATCATGGCGCATTGCTATTGCGTCAACTTGATTGTAAAACTCTTGTCCTGGCAGCGGATTATCATTTTCATCTAGTTGTTTATCGAGAGGATCATAAGGTCCAGTATATTTATGGCCTGGCAATGTCCAGCCTCCTTTTGGTTTTGGTAATTTACCAATTACTTTATGTATATCTATACCTGTTCCAATTGTTTCTCTGTTGTTACAACGTTGGCAATATGTGAAAATTTTATTTTGCTCGAGGCATAAATCTCTGTCAGAATCGCACTTGCATATCATTCTATATTTTTAGTTGTCTACTAAAATAATCTTGTCAGGAGGGCAACCAGCTCCCAACGACTTCTTTAAAAACATACTTTTTCTTTTTCCGCAGATTGCACAAATACTTTTCAGCATCGTCCTGTTGTTTTTTGTTTTTTCTGTTGTTTCATTGATATTTTCTGTTTTAGTTTTACATTTGAGACAATATGTTGACATTATTATTATATTTGTAAGTTTAGATAAAATTTATTGCAAGCTTTAGATAGATTTACAAAAATTTATTGCAATCTCATCATTAGGGTGAGAAGGTTGCTTATCAAACTGTAAAATAAACTTTAAAAAATTAAATTTCCTGACATTGTCAGGTGATTGGGACATTTGTTTAATAAACATTATACAATAATATCCGCAAGCAGAAGTTCCAACAGGTTGAAGTTGATTGGACGAATAATATATTTTTTTATATTTTTTGTTTATATATTTTTTTATTGCATCGCTCGGAGGAAGTCCAAACGAGTCAAAATAATTGTTATTATAAACTGCTACCCAGTGCGTGCCGGACCCGTCATTGAAATCTTGTATATTTATCACACACGAACCACCTGATGCGACATCTTCGGTGTTGAGTTCATCTTTAGAATATACTCCGTGGAAATTTTTTACTTGTTTTAGTTTATCAAGTATATCAAAGTTACTTAGCGGGGAGGCCGTGTTCCCGGCAATGTTAGTCCTCGTCCGATTCCTAATAGGTTTGGAAGAAGACTTCCCGCTAGTCCCGCTAAAAGTGGAGCGAAAGGAATAATTCCTCCTTTGGTAGTTCTTCGACGTTTCGTTGTTTTCTTTTTTTTCGACGATTTTGTTTTTCGTTGTGGCATTATATTTATCAGTCACATAAAATTAAGCTTTAGACTATTTTCTTTATACCATTGCCCTCAACTGCTTTTTTCGTTGCGCCAGATATTGCGCCAGACGCTGCTGCTAGTCCTAATGTACCTAACACCGGTAAAACTTTAGGTAATAACGTGCTAGCTAGTACAGATAATGCCGGACCAAAGAAACCACCTTGTTTTGACATCGCTATTATTTGTGCGGCACTTAAATTTAAAACAAAAGGTTTTTTACGATCGTACTTGTTTACTTGATTTTTTGTCAGCATTAATTTTGTTAAAATACCCTTGGAAATGTCAGGGTTGATTTTTAATAATACCTGTCTCTGCTTTGCAACAGCAGCTGCTAATTTTTTAACTTGGCCATCAGTCAAATATATTTCTTTTATAATATATTTTGTCATCTTATATAACGATTGCAGATTAAGCTTGTACTGTCATTTTACCTCCAACGGAATCTATCGTAACAAATCTATCGCTGATCACTAACACGTACACGTACAACTGTGCTATAGGAACTGCTCCGAATGTCCAAGTAATTTCAGTATCAGCTGTCGAGTCAACTGCTCGCTCGCTATGTTTACTAACATCAAAATAAAATATTGGATAAAGTGTACGAAATTCCTCTACTGATATCTGAGATCCATCTTCAACATCCTGATATTTTTGTACTGCGTCGAGTAGATACATGTAAGGTCGAGTAATATTTTTATTAGCGTCATCTGCAAAATTGCATTCTATCGCTCGTTCTGGATATTGCTTCGAATTTAGTCTAGCATATATTCGTCTAACATCAGCGTTATCAAATATCGCATTATTTTGCTGTTGGTTACCACGTCGCGCTTGCTGTTGAAATACGACAAACAGTTGTCTCGGCAATTGTTCGCTTGATGTTGTTGTAACTCGCCACGTGTAGTCGGTAGTATTTGGAACTGCTGTTTGATATATTTTATGTTGTTGAAATAAATTTTGTTTGTATATTTATCGAGTATACTATTTAGTTCTGACATTTTAATGACTGACGGCGTTATACGCGGCATTCACAGCGCAAGTTTGTTTATGATAAACTGTACATCAGTTCCGCCTGACCTAAACAAGCAGTCGTTTTGTTCTGCTCGATCTAAAATAAGTGTATGTTTAACTCCATGAAATACTTTATCGTAATCGCGACAAAAGCCAAATACTGTACTTAGTGGCAGCATCATTGTAATTTGACGTGATCCTGCTGTAAGTGCCTTTCTCTTAGCATAACCTTCATTATAACGCGGATTTTTTACGTTAATTGATTTATTAACTAAATCTAACATTGCAACACCGTCTGCGGCTGCTCCTGGTGGTGTTATACCAAAATTATTACAAGCAGCAGTAAGAGAAAGTCTTGTAGCGTCTGCATTAGCGCCCGCAGCTGGTGGGGCTATACCAAAATTAGCAGCATTAGCGATAAGAAAATCTCTTACAATTGGAAAATCTCTATCAGCATTAGCTCCGTGTACCAAAACACCTTTGGAGAGAAGTTCATTTGGTACGGCTAAACCACCACTTCCAGTATCTTTAAACCACATCATATTCGTTGCAGTTGATCTGGAGTAATCGTCGGAAAACAAAATGATATTTAAAATTGTACTTGCAACTTGTAAGAGACTCGAAATATCTTCTACAGTTTGATTAGCTAGTTGATATCTAGCACTTTTGAATAAACACCAGCCGTTATTTATAAGAGCTACTTCTGTTCCAGCTGCAATTGCAACAGGTGGATTGGCTACTGTCATAATCTGACCGCGAACTTCTAACATTGCCTTATGTGGCAGTAGAAATACGTCTTCATCTCGAGTATTAAATGTTCTAATACCAGTTTTATTTGGTTCATTAGAATTTTCGTCGAGATACTCAACGTACTCAAATTCTGTTACAGTGTCATCGGTGTCATAAGTTTCTGCTAAATCGAGATAATTTTTAACAAACATTTTTCATTTATTAGATTATATAAAATTTTATTGCGGCGCTGTTACTTTAGATATTAGTTTTTGTATAATCTGCTCGCCTTTCGGTGATAAAAGTTTTTTCGTTGTTGTTATCATAGCACGTTGAGTTTCTTTTGTTGGAGCGATTTCTGAAATAGCTTGTTTTATCTCAGATGTAGACGGTGCGCCTTTTATTTTATCAGCTATTTGTTGTCCCACCGCAGTTTCAGCGGCAGATGCGGCTCCAGTTGCAAAAGTTTTACCTGCATCAAGTGCAATTGGTGCAACTTTACGCGCGATTCCCGGAACATTTTCAATAATTTTAGTAAATATATTTCCAAAAAATCCTCCTACTATTTTTCTTCGATAAATTTTTTTTCTCTGTTTCATTATATCTGAGGTTGTATAATTTTTATTGTCAATCACGAAGTGATCGCGCGTAAGTGTAAATAATAAGTAACAACCTCGATGTTAAGATCCAGTTGTTTTCCGGATTGATCTGTTAATTGCATTGTTATACTTGTTATTTGATTTTCAATATTTAACGGATAATATATAATATGACGCGGAGTAATTTGCATGAGAGAACCTGGTGGAACATCCGGCGAGAAACTATAAATCGTTTGTCCTTTACTGCCCTGGGCTGCGTAAGATCCAGAAGCAATAAAGCAATTTACTAATATTGTATTTACGTCAGTTATATTTACCGGTAGTTCACCGTCATATGTAATAGGTTCATTAGGATCTAAATAATACGCTTTATGTTCAAATCCTATCAGTGGCGCGATACTTCTTGGTGATATAAAACTAACTGACATATTTCTTATTGTCATTCTAGCTCGTAACGTGTTATAATTCGCTGCTAACTCGAAATTATCAGATTTTATCTTCTCTTTTTGCATAAGCTCTGTTATCGTCTTATTTAGATCATTAATATTATAAGCTCCTTGTGGAATTTTAAATGTTTTCCATTGCGTGTCTCTTATTGAAATAATTGTAATCTCATCATTGACACCAGTTTTTCCGTTAGCCATAGCATTCCAGCAAGTACAAGAAATTAATTCAATTTCATACTGTTTCTCAGTATCAAGTTGTATTGGCGGAATATAATTTACTGAAAACTTTGCGCTATCTTTTTCGGTTGTACTAGAGTCTAGCAATAATGTTGTTGACATTGTTATTTATTATATTTTTACAAAATTAACATTTACAAAATTGATATTTACAACATTAACATTTACAACATTAACATTTACAAAATTAAGTCGCGGTGTAAAGTTTCATACTCGTCAGATGTTAATAAATTTTCCGATCTTAGATGATCAAGTATATCAATAATTTCATTATCAATTTCAACACTAACATTCCCAGCTTCTTTTGATGATATTAATAGCATTAATCTGCCTATCATTTCGGCGGTTGATGTAAATATTTTTACACCAGTTGCAATCTTACTCATGCGAAGATTCTCATTATCTTTAAACGCATCGTAAAATTTCATATTTTTATATTCTTCAGATCTAAATTTATCCTCTAAGAGTTTTAAATTATAGGCAATAATAGAATCTCTATAACGTTTAAAAAGTTTTTCAAGATCTTCTGTTTTAGCTTTTTCAATCCTGTCATAAGCTTCTGATCCATTTCTATAAATATCATTTATTTTTTCAATAAGATCATCATATTCGTCTTGTGACAATTTATTGATATTATTAATATCTTTAACATCGTATTTTTTTATAAAAGATTCGTAATCGGATTTTGTTATTTATCTTGCTATTTTTCTATTTTTTTCAATTTGATTCCTTCTTTCAGTTTCCTCTGGAGATATAACTATCGGGTCTTCAATTTTCTCCGGAGATATAACTATTTGTTTTTTAATATTTGCCGGTACTCTTTTTAAATCTATTTCTTTTGCTATGGTACTCAAACATTACTGTGATAATCGTACTTTTTTTCATTAATTATTTGATTAATAGCTTTGATATAAAGATCGGCGATAATACCTTCTAGGTATATTCTAATAGCTTCGTAATATTGTTTATTTTCCGGCACTACTAAATCGATCTGTTTCTTATTATCCTCTGATATTTGCATTAACTCTGCAATTTTTTCGTCAGCATTATATTCTTTTTTTAAAATATCGTATATTCTCGAATCTTTAAATTTATATCTTACGTTAAACATTTTATACTCATCATCTTCTATTTTTTTATTTATATTTTTTAAATCTATTTCAAATTGTGATAATGCTCTAGGATAAAATTTTTCAATTTTTTTCTCTATATCTTCTAACCTAATTCCAATCGGATCAACTGATACTCTTTCTGATAATCTTTGTTCAAGTAAAAGTGGATTATTTAATAGCAGTCTTAGTTCAGCTTGTCTAGCAGCAGGATCAGCAATATGTTTTACAAGTTCTCTAGCTAACTTTAACTTTTCTTCATCAGAGCTTCTAATAATTTTTGCAGCAGCTGCTTCTTGTTGTTCCTTAACAAGCCCGACTAAACCTTTTTCTTGAAGTTGTTTAACTTCTTCGTCTGACAGTGTCCTAGTTTCAGGTTGTTTTCCAAGTAGTGCTTCAGTAATTGGTTTGAGAATCGTAGCTGTTGTTTCTGCGGCAGTTATTTGCCCACGTCGTGCTTGCTGTACTTTTTGCTTAAATGCTGCTTGAGATTGAGCAAGTTTTTTCAGATCTTCTATATGTTTTCTATATTTTGCTCGTTTGCCCATAATTATTATATATAAATTTTATAAAATTTTAAGAAGTGGAAACTCATTACTGCAAGTAAATGTCAATACAACAGCGAAACATTTTAGTCCGATCATTTGCAAGTTTATTAAATAAGAAAAAGTTATATTTGTCCTTTGTAGCTCTATGATATAATTCGATAAATTTATCTTTTGTTACATCACCGCATTGCTCGTTCGCGATATTTCTAACGTCAACATTGTCCAGTCCCGGAAATAATACAAAACAACCAGTATTTCGCCGAATAAATCTATCAACATTATAAAATCCTTGAGCTAAATAAACAGAATTACATTTCTTATTACGTGACAGTGAAAAATACGATCTTATTTTATTCATCTCCGTATTATTTAGCGGAATATCGTCAAAAACTACTATCTTATGTTCATCCGAGTCAAGTTGATTAACTGGAACAAGATCATCTGGTTGTCTGATTATAAAAAAAATCTTCACCAGCCTCAAGATCATCACGAAGTTTGTCATTATATTTGCTTAGTAGCTCGTACTTATCTTGCTGTGGATTAATTGTATAAATATAAACTCGATCGTAGTTAAAATTATCGCCGAGAAGTAAGTTCATAAGCAGATTTGTTTTTCCCGATCCAGTTCGCCCAGCAATAAGATAATGACAATCTGGAAGTTCATTGTTATGTTTATGTTTCACCAACCGCTCTGTATCAAAGTTTAATATCGACGATTTTTCCATCGTTGTTATATAATTTTATGTAATATTAAACTAACTAATGTTGACAATTTTATGTAGGACAATAAATAATGAGCTACTATACAAAATTTGGAACATTAACAGGAGATTCGTTGACTGAAGTTTATCAAGGTGACTTATCTAAGTACGCAACTCTTGATCAGCTAAGAAATGAGATTGATAATTTATTATATATATCACAAGTGTGGATCAAAATGAAGTCGTTGTTTTCCAGGATAAACAAGGACGATTAAAGACGAGTAATGTACAACTGTCAAATGTACTTGTACGAATTCCCTCCGCGGTTGTTAATAATATTGTTACTTTTACTAATCAAGGTAAGATACAAGATTCCGGTAACTCGATTAACGATTATGTCAAAAAAGCTGGTGATTCATTCACGGATCACATTATCATGAACCGAAATAAAATTATAGACCTTGGAAACCCAGCCTCAGATACAGACGCCGCAACAAAAAAATATGTCGATGATCAAGAATCTAAATACGTATTGGCCAACGGTGGTATAATGCGTGCATTTCTCAACATGAACAATAACGGCATTAATAATCTTAGAATACCAGAATCTGATTTTGATGCTGCAACGAAGAAATACGTCGATGATAAGGAAATTCCTATTTCAACTTCGTTAAAAACAATCGGTGATGAAATGACTACACTCAGTGCTACTTTTTCTAGACATGTAGAAACGTTCTTAAATTTTCGTAGAAACATAAACAAACCCTTTAAAGAATTTTTTGGGGAACAACCAACCGTTGACATAAAACTAGCCGACGTTAACACGAAACTCAACGACATTGTCAGTGGAATACCTAATATTGTTCAAAAAACTAATCTGATTAAAATTCCACACAGACAAATTAAAAATATCGTGTACACAGTAGCATCAGGATTAGCAACATGGTCACAGCAAAATAACACTATCAAATATACCGCAGAAGTTACTGGTGTTTATAGACTGTCTATCTTTAGCTCTGCAAAGTTTAAAATTTATACTACAACATTTCCGTGGCGTCATTCAACCGATGCTTTTTCTGGAGTTGTATCTATAGTGTTAAATAAAGATGCTGAAGAAATATTTTTACTGGAAGCAGATGATCAAACAATAACCGCAACGTCTTATTGGTGGTGTTTGGAATTTGTAGCTGAAACACCACAAATAATTACTTAATCAAACCTAGGGACTTGTAAACTAATATTATATAATGAAACAATATATATTTGATTTTAATCACATTTCAAAAGAAATTCCAAAACAAGATGTTGACGCGCTAATGCAATATTACAAATTTTATCATAAAAAACTTTGGTGCGTGAAAAAATGTTATAAATATTATAACAAAATACTTCGAGTAATATCATATTTACCGCTGTTATTGACCGGATCTGGTATAATTTCGAGTGGTGCATCATTAAACCCGTTTTTATTAATAATATCAGGTGTTGGTGTTTCTCTTACAACAGCGTGTAAAAAGATTGAACCTAGACTTGTAACCAAAACAAATTCCTGCAAAACAGCTAGTATAACTTACAAAAAATTACTTGATCAGATACGATCTTACTTGCGGGGTATAAAATATGATATGGACGATTTAATACGCGAGTTTCGTATTATTGACAGTATGTTAACAGATATTCTACCAATGAGAGTTAGTAGGTATGAAAAAGATTATCATAAAAAGTATGATAATGTATGAAATTTTATCTAAACTTTAGAAATAATGTTGAAAATTTGACAGTGACAAATAGCTACAATAACAAGATCAAATATCCAATGATAGACGGCAAACAGTTGACAGTTAAGATTAATAATGAAACATCAGGTATATGTTTTACCGCAGTTCGAGACAAGCTAAAACTTTCGCTTATCAGATCTGATAACAGCGAGTATTTCAATTACCTTGAACAATTGAGTCAGAAGTTATCAGCGGAATTTAAAAACTTTCATGATCCGATCAGTCAACAAAAATACACTAAACTCACTATCGATCTCGATCGGTCAAAAGTATATTTTATCTACAAAAAATATCCTCTTAACAAATCACAAACAAAGGATTTGTTCGAATCTCGTCGCTGTGTGAGTGGTAAAGTAAAATTCTATCTCTATTATCATGATGATGAGGTATTTCTAATATCAACAGTTGAAACATTGACAATTGGTGATGAGGTATAAAAATAATGTATGAAAAATTATACAGCTTTAGTAATATCAATCATATTGTCAATAAATGTCATTAAATCATCTGACCAACCTCTTATTCGTTCGTCATTTTTAGTTGCGAATAACCAAACTGACTCATATTTTGGTGATATATGATATCCAACGTTTTTGATACAGTCGCTTATTATTTTAGATTTTATGCCAGTATAGCATGAGGCTGATTTTATTGAATCAAATCTCTTACAAAATTTGTTTGTTAGATCAAATCCAACATGTCTGATTGGATTATAATGGTACATTATATATAATATTTCATTGTTCAATATGAAATTTTGTCTAAACTTTAAAAAATATCATTATCAAATAAAATATCAACCACATTGTTAACAAATATCAGTAGTAGACTAATAGGCAGATCCTCGATCAGAGCCTCAAGGGATGTGGTGGAGGGGTGGTGGTGGAGGGGTGGCTGTGGAGGGGTGGCGGGGGGACTTGAGGCTCTGGTCGAAGATCTGCCTATTAGTCTACTACTATGATAGCCATTACTATTTCTTAAAATGCTTAATCAATCAACCTAAACACAATCAACCCAGTTGTGTTTATCATCTGTTGTCTGATTGTTTGCTTGAAAATTACAGAAGGCTGATAACTATTTATTGTTTGGAAAAGAAGTAAACGAATAAAAATGAGTGTTCTAAACTCCTTCTCAAAAGTCAGCTCGTCAGAGATAGTTTAAATGCATGCCGCCGACTTCAAGGTGACTAGATGATTATAGTTAAGCAAATGGATAAGTCAGTGTTCTCAAATCATTTAGTTTTAAGGAAAAAAACTATTTTTCCATAAAGTCTAACTTTCATTACTGTACATAGTGATCTGGTAGCATATCTAGGCGTAGAAAAGTGAACTTAACAACGTTTCCAAAAGCAAACCAAATGAACCCTGTTCGAAGAAAAATATTTAATGTTTCTGTTCAACGTAATTTACCTACCCCCCCCCTTCTCTCTATACTATCTTTCTCAATTCTAGCTATTCAAAACAAAACTATATTTATTTATGTATATACACGTGCATATATCTGCATTCTAACCCTTCCCTTTTCTCGCTTACATATTTATCTTCATTTACTATTTTCACACGTCTTTTTGATAACTTTAATTATGGGCATATGGTTTTAAGGCATAAACAAAGAAAAAAGAGAAAAAAGAGAAACAAATGTAACGCAATTTCCTTAACCTCCCGTTTTATTCTGCATAATGTTTAAACTTTACTTGTGATATATTTTCATATAATAGGTCAAGCGCAGATCTTCCAAAGGCAACTTCAGTTTCAGTTAATTTGCCATTGGCAAACTGACTTATGACATTTGCGTTGCTCTGGTGTCGACCTAAATTTTTAAAAATCTCATTTTTTATTGTAATAGATGAATTGACAATTTAGTTATGTTTGATATTAAGTTTTTCTTGTGCACTGTCTAGACTTGATGCATATTTTTGTTGTAACGATATTTCTCATTTGCCAGCTTGATGGTAATTATTCATTGTGTCAATAAAAGAGGTCACGAAATTGCAAAACAGTGCCTGCGGTGTTGTTATCGTCAAAATAACTTAAACTTATATTTTTAAGAGATTTGAACATTTAAGCTCGTGTATCTGTCTGTCTATAGTTTTAATTGCAAATAAATTAGTTCCTAAGCTTTTAAATAAATGTCTTCTCATGTTTTTGCAGGACAGAGAATAAGAGAAAAAATATTCAGGTTCTCAGGTTGATGGTGATCTTTGATTGTGTGTAATTAGCCCTCACAATGATGGTAAAGTAAGAATATTCCTCATAATGTTTAAAGAAGTATACGGCAAAAAGGAAGTGATACAGATATGGCCTGGGTTGCAGTTAAGCTTACTTTCGAATTTCTAACCTATACTTTCATTCCTTCTTGTGGTCCTCGAAATGTAGTCATATGTCAAGGTCCTCACAAGTATATGAATGCAAGTGTGTGTGTGTGTGTGTGTGTGTGTGTGTGTGTGTGTGTGTGTGTGTGTGTGTGTGTGTGTGTGTGTGTGTGTGTGTGTGTGTGTGTGTGAGGGGGGTTGGGTTAAACTGACAGTTTCGAGAACATTTTTAGGCGGCTGCCATCTTGTAGACTATCCTTAACATCTTTGTCAATGTTTATCTGCTGGAGATTTAATGTCATACATATTCAATTTTATTTTTTAACTTGAAATGTACATGTTTGTTGGATATGTGCCTGTAGATCGACAGAATTGTGGGCGATGGTCGACAATAGCTGCACCATTGTTTTCAAATCAAACTTTAAATAAATAGGTTGACTGATGGTCTCAGCATTGGTACCGAATTCTACTTATCAATGAGTAAACAGCCTCTTTAATAAATGTCTCGATGGCACCTGACATGGTGTGTGCATGTGTGTACATGCGTGTGTGCGTATATGTGTGTTCCCGTTACCCACACGCATGAATGCATATAATTACTTGTCATGTATACACTCCGTATTGACAAACAGAAAACATTTTTTTGTTAAATTTCACATCTGAAAGGTTGTTGGTTTTCCTGTTTGATAGTTTAGTTTAATATTATTATTAGGACAGAATTTTTGAGTAAAAGTAATAAGATAAAAATTTTCTCTAAATTGTATTAAAAGTAATTTTTCATTAAATTATATTGAAAGTAATTTCCACTAAAATATATTGAGAGTAATTTTATTTATTTTCGTATTACAACTATATACTATTTTAATAAAGATTGCTCCCTTTCAAGCAAGTACTAATCCCTCTTGTAATATACATTTCTCTTGTATACCAAGTGAGCAAAATTTGCACTCGTAACTTGTGTTAGTACTGATAGACCAGATTCCTAACATTTTCCTTGACTGAGTAAGCTATAAGATTTAGGCATTTTTCAGAAGCGAAATAAGCTGATGAAGCAGATTTGTTTGTTTGATGACGTAGGTTAACACACTCGGTTCCAGTAAGAATAGACAGGAGTCTCGTTCTGATTCGAAACGAACAAAACGCAAGTAAGCTATACGTTGTCCATATTTGGCCATGAGCATACGTTCAAGATTGTGTATAAATTGAGAGCAGGCTTGCGCAAAATTAGTGCGTTCGTCGAAGAACCAGAGGACTCTGTCCGTCATTTCTTTCAGGTAAGAATCGTCTGTGTTCGTAAATTTCTTTAAAGAATAGAGACTTTCTAATGTTAGAGATTTTCACGGTAAAGTTCACATTTTGCAACATTTTTCTGAGTTCTTTTTATTTTATATTATAATGTAATGGAATGTTTAATTGTTTTAAAGAATTTACATTCATTTGTATTTATGGTAATTATTATTGGAAAAGACGAATTCGCTATGTAATGTGGCGAATTTTGAAGACTTATTGAAACTTAATGTTGAATAAATTGTGCATTGAAGTTAGCTTAGTCAAGCCAAAAGGTCTTGAGAAAGTTCACTGATATTTCTCTTATTTCATCTCTGAAACATAAAAGGGTCTACGTTTAAGCTTCAGTGGAATTGACCAAGGCATCATAACGGTATAGTGACACAGAGTACATAGAATTACCGACCGTATCGGCTGGAAGAGGACCTTATGTCAAATAATTGATCTTCAAAGGAAAGCTAATTGCAGCATATTTTAAGCTGGTGAAATCTGATGAAAGACATGATTATTTGGGGAGAATTTTAGGAACAGTTATTTCCGATTGGTCAGTAAAAATTAAGGCGTACACTTTGGGAGACTGAGAATTTAAGGGTACCAACTTGCTCAGAATTGTTTAGTTCGATTCTTGCCTTGTAAGAAGTCAGGTCCAACTCCGTGGGAACAATAGAATTGTGTTTCCCTCGTTAACTGGAGAAAGGCCAGATAGCTGTCTTAAAAGGGAAGGACAGGCTATAGTGCTAGGACGCACGGTTTGTGTGGAAAAGAAACAGAATTAAGGAAACAGTTTTATACCCTCGAGAAAGAAAAAAGGAAAACCCGATGAGTCAAAAGGGGAAAGTCCGCATCTAAGAGAGGTCGGAAGAATCAGGGTCAGAAAGAGAACCAAAGCTTACACATTAGACGTGGAAATACAAGACAAGAGAAGATAGACGCCAGGTGATGCTGTCAAGCGTGGGAATTGTACTCTCTAATTCACCACTCGTAACATGATGTAAATTAAACACTGCGACTAAATTTTATCCATGTAAATCTGTTGGATTGAAAGTGAAATTTTGGTTGTGTATTAATTGATTCAATTTATTTTTATTTATTGGTAAAGGAGGCTCGTAGTTGTTTATTTCTTTCAATAGCCTTGCTCAGTTATCTGTTAACGTTCCATCTATCCGTCCACACTGGGCAATAACACCGTGGGAGGTCATTCACTAGTTAACGACCGCCAAATCAATTAAGGATGCTTTAATGTTTTAAAGCCCCCGTTACACGCTACCAACTTCATGTTTAGATGAAGTTGTTAAGCTCTAAGGAAAAGTATAATTTTTATATATATATATATATATATATATATATATATATATATATATATATATATATATATATATATATCGTGTATTTTAAATATAAAGGCTTTATAAGATGCATCTCTAAAATGTAGTATTATATATCTATATATATCAATTATTTAAATAAAGTTCGTTCGTCGAAAAATCAGAATGACTCTGTCTGTCTTTTCTTACAGTCGATTACGTCGTATTTCTATCGCATCGCCATTTTCCCCCAAGATGTAGCTGTATCTACACGGTCTCTCTCTCTCTCTCTCTCTCTCTCTCTCTCTCTCTCTCTCTCTCTCTCTCTCTCTCTCTCTCTCTAACCATGGGCAAAGACATTTCTTATGTATGAGTATTTCCTTCTCATAGCAGGAAATGAGAAGAAGGTTATGATAACAAATCATCTCATAACATTATTACTAGTGACGTACGTCCTTTCAAGGTTTAGTTCTATGTTCATATGCTTACAAAAAGACAAATGTTACAATGTCAGTTTGAAATACAACGCCAATTGACCTTGCCTATGTATAGCAGAAGGTTTGGGAATATGATCTACATGCTACAAAGATAAAATAGCTATGTTGTATATCTGGATATTCCTAACTTATCATCTTTAATTTCTAAGTACTATCAAGTTCTAAAACAATAAGGGAACTAAATGCATACTTATGGCCAAATTCGATAAACTTGTCATCTTGCCCATTTCATGATTATATTGACCACTGAATATACAACAGTCAAAAGGATAAATATACTACAATTTAAAGTAAACAAAAATTAAATGAGATAATGTTCATTTCTATTTGGTCACGTGACTATGATGATATCGAAGATAAAGTCGCAGGTGGTAGCAGGTACTGGGACAAAATTCCTTTCGTATTAACCTGTCATTTGCTTGTTTTTTTATCGCTTGGTTGTTTTTTTTTTTTTTGTTTTTTTTTTGTTTTGTTTTGTTTTTTTGTTGGGGGGGGGGTCATTTCCCTCAATCTGGAGACCCATTTTGATATAAAATACGAAAACAATGCCTGTTCAAACATCGTCATGAGGACGAATATGTCAAAATATATATCTTCTGTTCGTGCATTAATAAAGCCATGCTATACACGCTGCACACGTGCTTCTTACGCCGTATACTTTACAACCTCCCTCTCATGTGTTGTAAAACTTGTATAAAAGTTACCAAATTTTCGGATCAAGCATAACAAGGAATAATTTTATTTAATTATTAACAAAATAAAGGAAACTCTTCACCTATACATTCGCAAACAAAAGTTTTAGTCGTTGACGTTCTGGACACTTTTAATTCTTCTCCATACCATCATTTGACCACTACAAATGTATAAAATGATTGCCCATTTTTTGTTAAGAAAATGAGTAAGAAATACATCGATTGCCCTTTCTGAGGCGATTCTGAAAAGAATTTGACAGTATGTCTGTGCTAAATATAAATAAGAGTGAAACGTTTTAAAAAGAAAACGAATCTAGATGTCAAAGGTGATCAACGGAACTTAATAAAAATATATACATCGTGTGCAAATGCACAATTTAAAATTTATCTCTTCGGCAGCAAGTTTGGTAGGGGATTGTAAGCCACTATATATGTATAATTCATGAAAAAAGGTGTCACAATGGAGGAGAAAATTATTGATTTTTAATTTATGCTTTCCTTTTTCTCACAGCTGTCCTGGATAAAAGAGTACAGAGAGAGAGAGAGAAGAGTACAGGGAGAGAGAGAGAGAGAGAGAGAGAGACAGAGAGAGACAGAGAGAGAGAGACAGAGAGAGAGAAGAGTACAGGGAGAGAGAGAGAGAGAGAGAGAGAGAGAGAGAGAGAGAGAGAGAGAGAGAGAGAGAGAGAGAGAGAGGCCTTTTTTATCTATGTAAGTTTCATCTGGATCTCATTTGGGACCGAAACTGGCCCTACCTTTTCCTTTTTGAAATTTAAGCATGACTGCGGTCTGTGGGTTAAGGTCACGTTCCTTATAAGATATACATTGTACTATTTTAGCCTTCATTAAGCACCTCGTCGATGCAAGGTGCCAAGTCGCTCTTCCTACACGCATGTACCCTTCTTGCTGAACTCAAGTTTTCTCCCTGTGCCAAATGCTCTTTCGTTGTGAATAGATAATACTGTTTACCATACACTTTAATACCTATTGCCAAGTAATCAGGCTATCAAAGGAGTCAAGCAATGTTTGCAATTCCCACAGGTCGTTATGGCAATAGCATGTAGTAACACCAAACATCTAAGGTCATTAGAGCATGCAATGAGTGCAATTAGCTTAGGTTGTCTTAAATGAAAGTGAACTAATTGCCACCAGGTTACAAAAGGACACAGATCACTATTAATTTTCCTATACAGTCCTAAAATTTGTTTGTCAATATTGAACTTTCCACTGTGTCCAAATCCTAATAAACCATACGTTAGTCTCAAGTATCATTAGTACTGTGAGTAACTTGAGTCCTTATAGGACACACGTTACTAATACGATTGAAGCATGGGAACCAGTCTAGAAAAGGGTGAAGATAAAAAGGTGTATTTATGGGTTTGGATGGCCATAATTGGTCGATAAAAAGAGAAAGATTCTAGCAAAAAGAATCTTTTGGGAGCATATCCTAATTGTAACTAAAAAACAGAAACATTGTCTTATTGATAGAATTTCAGTCCCTTTACAAACCTGAGTTTGGAAGAGTCATTACTTTAATCAGCGACTGACTCTTTGGCGCGGTATTGAAAGCACATAATTCAAACACATGTAGATCAGAAAATGCCGTGGCCCGTGGCTAATATGGTTGGTTTTCTCTGAACAGAAGAGGTGAACAAGGCTGTATCTATACCGATATATATATATATATATATATATATATATATATATATATATATATATATATATATATATATATATATATATATATATATATACATATTGATGATATGTGTGTGTTTGTGTGTGTGTGTGTGTGTGTGTGTGTGTGTGTGTGTCTTTGATCATGAGCACTCAGAAATTTAAATTTATTTAATTTTGAAAATCATGGTGTTTGCATGTGTTTACTCTGGGACCTGAATTAGTACCGTGAGTACTGAAGAGTTTCCTTAGAATTCGGACGATAACATGATAGAAAATCTTTCGTTACACACTTAATAATTGTCAGTTCAATTTGTTATTATCTTTTCCTTGTCAGCAGTGCGGTCGACATTAAGTTTTATTAGATTTATGTTTTTGGTTGGATTTTTTTTTATGCTTAAAATAAAAAAGTACATTTTCTTTACTTTCCATACAACAAGTGCTCGACGCTCGGTCGAACTGCAAGGGTCCTAATTCAATTTATTTTTAATCTAACACATGTAGAATGTACAAGTTACTTCCCTTGATACACGCGCGGATAAAACGAATGCTGACTTAATTCTCATAACGTCTAGTCGGGAAGTACTGATAAGTCAAGTATTCGAGACGTGATGAGTCATGCATTTCATTTTAATTATAAGACTATTTGTGTGACAAAATTACGCGATTAGCTTTAACATTAAATTCATTAAATGTGTCGAACTATTGATTTAACTGAATTAGTTTTGTAAACATTCTATTGCGTATTTCATTCTTTTGAAGAGAGTACATTCTCTAGAAGAAGTACAAGTCCCTACTTGTTAACCATTAATTGTTGACATTTGCAATTACTTTTCTGTGTTCTGCTTCAATATTCATCTGTAAGATTGGAAATATTAACAAAACTAGGACTTAAATTCTAAACAAAAAGTTTCAGAACTTTAGGAAATGATGCAAAGAAAATTAGGAACTAATTATATGAGGTGACATTTCCAGTTTTCATGCATTCATTGATCAGATCTAAACATACGGACAAGTAGATAGATAGACATACAGACAGACGGACTGACGGACGGAGATAGATATATTGACAGATAGATAATTGATTGATGGATATATACTTTTAACGGTAAGGAGAAGTTGCAAACCTTTCCTCAAAACATGAAAAATCTATCTATTTATCTATTCCCGTATGTTGGTGTCTGCCTAAACTGCCCATCGGTATGCCTTAAGTTTTATTTCAAGTGAATTCTAAAGACTCTCGATCTCAAATGACTACCAAATCAATAATACGGTGTCTGTCTTATTTTGTTTTCTATTGCTGGTATACCACCGGTATGCTATGCTATGAGTCACTAATTCTTTAATTCTGATGATGTACAAGGTAAAGATGGTACTAGAGCTATTTCTAAAATCGATCGATCGATCGATCGAGAGAGAGAGAGAGAGAGATTTGAAAAACTCTGAATGGAATGAGATTTAAATATCAATCCTTTTGCACAAAGTGACTTGAAAATTCCAAAATGTAGATTTACCTTTTACATCCAAAACTATGTCACAGGTTTATGGTAATTATGTCAACTTGAACGAGGATTTTTTTCTTGTTGTTATAGGGTTTAACGCCATTTTTCAGCACAAGATAGGCTATACATGGCGGCCAGTATAAATGGTGGAGGAAGAAACAGGGAAAACCCCGGAAAGAACCACCGAAGCACGAGAAGCTCCCGTCAAGCTCTCTCACATAGCCACATTGGCTGAGCCCCAGACTCAAACCCACGCAGACAGAAGTGAGATGCAGTGATCCGTAACGGTGAGCGCTTTAGTCCACTTGGCCATTCGGAGCCCCTTGAGTGATGAGAAACAATACATAGACATACATTGACCAGTACCATTACATCTTAAAACAAGCACTGGAGCTTGAAGGAAGGTAATCAATTAAAACTTCACCACACTGAAAGTTGTGTTATATCATAACCCAAATTGAATAGAAAACAATAAGACTAATCAAGTGCGCATTTACTTTTGTTAAAATAGTCGTTAGATATATTGATTTAAATCAAACGAAAGGGAATGTAAGATATAATCGTATGTCATAGATCACACGTTTTATGAGCCTTCCTGTTTTTTTTTAAGGTGGGTGAAAAGTTTCGAAAGGCAATTTACATAAAGAATACAAATTTTCTTGAAAGTAGTCTAAAGTGGCATATTTTTCACTTGAGATGATATAAAAGTGCAAACATGAAAAGATTATACTATATGAAGTTTAAGCTACATATATAATCTAAGGCAATTTTCAAACTTAATGCTTCAGGAGTATTGAATGTATACATTATTTTACATTTTCCACTGTTTGCAGGGCTGATATTTCTTGGCCATTCATTATGATTCTGTTGCTGCCTGTAACACATACCATTATATGCTCTCTCTCTCTCTCTCTCTCTCTCTCTCTCTCTCTCTACAAACTTTCATGCCGTACCCTCTTAGTTGATTTTTTTGTGTTAATATCAAGAGGTTGAACGATTCAATGTGATTTGTCTTTTTTATGTCTAGAATCAAATAATATTGGCTCATGCAGAAACTTGCTTTGTAAACCAGACTTAGATTGAGAATAGTTCTGCATAATCGAAACTAATCACACACGGTTTAATAAAAGATTATTTATATTTAAAAATATACATGGCTAACTTGTTACAACTGACGAGATTTCAAACTAGAAAGCAGACCACCAATTAAAAACAAGAGTACCCAGAGCAGCACATTATGCTCTTCTAGTGCTCTATATTCCTTAATGTAGTCTCTAGGAGGGCACGGTTGACGGAAGTGGGGTTTTTTTTGGCCAACGAGTCTCAATAATCTTGACCGCGTCTTAGGTCTTAACTAAAATTGCTTGCAAAAACTTTTTTTTTCAGACTAACCATGACCCTAACCTATGACTTAAAAATATATGTTTCTTTTTCAGACAAGCCGTCCACAAAGTCTGGTAAGGAGCTCACTCTAGAAGTTATTTTGCACAAGCCATTGTTCCTTGAACCACACTGACCTTGTCGTTTGACCTTTAGATTCTGAACTCAATAGACCTGCTCCATCTCTTAAGTGCGAGGTACGTGGTTGAGAACTGAAGTTATAATGGAAAGACCATAGTTCTTTGTTAGCAAAAGTGAACTGCACCTTTAACCTTTTGACTTCAAAATCTATTGACTTCTTTCCTAACCAACAATCAAGTCACCCACCAACGTTCGCACACTGTGACGTTTGTCCGGTTTTTACCCCAAAATTGATAACCTTCTTTCTTACCCAAAGAGCATGTTATCCACAAGGATTGGTCTAGGCTTGTGATGTACAACTCGAGTTATATTGTGGGAAACCATTTTGTTTCCTTTCGTCTACAGTGGCCTTAACCTTCAAATTTGATTTACTTTGTCAATACACAGGCTTCCTTCCTATCCTGACTTTGATTTACTTTGTCAATACTCAGGCTTCCTTTCTATCCTGACTTTGATTTACTTTGTCAATACTCAGGCTTCCTTCCTATCCTGACTTTGATTTACTTTGTCAATACTCAGGCTTCCTTCCTATCCTGACTTTGATTTACTTTGTCAATACACAGGCTTCCTTCCTATCCTGACTGCCAGCAAGCCACAAAGCTGGTAACTGGATATGATGAAAACCTGGAGTTATCGAGATGAAATGGAAAAGTTGACAGACAGACAGACAGACAGACAGGATCATAGCATAATAAGCGGCACCAAAATACTGCTTTATGAAAATTATGTCGGGAAATAGTGTTTTGTATAATACCAAAGGAATACGAGAAATTATAAACCGACATGACTAATTACACTCTAAAGTACCGAGCAGCATTTGAATATTTTCTAAAGACAGAGCATTGGTGACTGTTTTGAATGGTCTGAGTATATGTTATTTTGTTTTTTTTAATCCGTCAAAACAAAGAAACCGATCATGTAAAGAGTTACATGGTAATTTGATACAAATATAAAGTATTTTGTGCAACAACAATTCACGAACAATTTTAAACGTATCTTTTCATAGATTACACAGAAAGTTGTAATAAATTACGTGATTATTCCCGCTAACATATGCATTTTGTTTTCTTATCAAGAGAAAATACTTGCAAATGACTACATTTGTTTGATAAAGAAAGAAATACTTTTTGTCCCTTCTGAAATAAAATTTCACTTTAGGTACAAATTCCCATCAAGTTTAGGCAATCATCTCTCTCTCTCTCTCTCTCTCTCTCTCTCTCTCTCTCTCTCTCTCTCTCTCTCTCACACACACACACACACACACACACACACACACACACACACACTCAAGCATACAAGCATATACACGCACATACACACACGTTCTTCTATTTCAGGTTACCCATTTGGTTTGGATCAATGTGATTAATTACTATTACTATGTAGCGACTTTTATCATATTTTAATTACATTTAAAAACAATGCCCACAGTGACACAACAAACTTTTGAATAGGGTTGCTTTGTAGGAAATGAAAGGAATAGATACAATAATGTCATGTAACATCGCCACTACTGCACATGTTCCACCTCATATTTTCAATATCACACATGAAGTATATGTCAGGTGAGACGGGTGTCTTACGTGAAATTAGTAATATAACTGTCAATATTGTCAATGTATGATTAAATCTGTCAAAGCTAATTTTTTATTGTCTAAATGTTAATAGCACTTGTCCAGCATATTTGACTCAACTGGTATATTGTAACTACAAACACTAGTGTTCATATAGAAGACATTCCTCTACAAACAATAATCATTCGCAGACAGTATTCTAACATGACTCTCGAACTGCATCGTATTGAAGTTTTTTTTAAAACCATGAAATCTCCACTCGATATATTGGGGAGTTTGGACAATGTTATTAATTTTCATTCCTCATAATAAAAGAGTCACCTATCACCTTGTAATGACGTGTCCAGAGATTTAGAACACCATGCACAAGACTTTGGTCAGTTACAAATTCATA
The DNA here is from genome assembly GCA_016617855.1 of Megalonaias nervosa. Lineage (NCBI taxonomy): Eukaryota > Metazoa > Mollusca > Bivalvia > Unionida > Unionidae > Megalonaias > Megalonaias nervosa. The sequence goes on from JAECUM010025623.1 coordinate 29,615, forward strand.
GCATACACGTCTAATGATGCTTGCTTTTGACAGTATACCTGTATGACGGTATACCTGTATGATGGTATACCTGTATGACTTTTGTTTCCGGTATTAATAGCAGTTTGTAGGAAAAATAACAACAAAAAGTCCCATAAAATCAATGGAAAGTAGATAAATCAATCGTATTGTGTACTGAAATAAGATAAAATCAAGAGCACTGACAACCGATAAAATTAGTCATACGGGTTCCAATACTCTCAATCATTTTAGTTAGTTAATGAATAATATATATAGTCATCCCGTTTAGAGTCATTAAAACCTACGTCTGACATATTGGATTGTCTTTCGTGCATTTGTGATACTTAGTTTCAAGTACCAACTATGCATGTATGTAACAAGTCAATCAACTTATTCGCTCTATTACAAGCGAGTTACTTAATAGTGATAGCATAAAAGACATTAGTCTAGGACATTTTTCATCCCCATGTGTAAAGAAAGTTAAAATACTTTCTTTACTTTTGTAGCTGCCTTGATTTTGTTCATGTGAATAGCCCGATAACCTAAACCAAATGTCAACCGAACCTCTCTGTCTATTGCCGGAAGACTGGGTGAAGATCTTGCGGAAGGAGGGTCGTCATCTTTCCTTAAATCTTCCATACTTCTGCTAGGTTTTAATGGCGAACTCTTCACTGTGCGTTTTGAAGAGTCCTTTTGTGAAGCTTTGCTCCTGCTGAAAGAAACCTTTTTTGTTCCTCCTTCCCCTTTACTGCTTCTCTCGTCTTTGGTGCTTGTATTGCCAATGTAAACAGCACGTTGAGCCTTGGTTTCGCGTACTTCCTCCACCCATCTTTCTAGTTCTTTCAATCGTCCTTCTGTGTCCTTTTCTTTTTGTTCAGCGGCTTCTGATATCCTTGATTCATCTGCAATATCATTCTTTTTAGAAAACGGAATATTTTTGGGATCACTGATCTCCGTTCTAGCAGGTCGTGCCGGTGGAAGTTGTTTCAATTTGCCTCTTGGATTCAACCTCAGGTTCCTGTGTATTTCCAACTCTAATTTCATACGGAGATGCTTATTTTCTTCCGCTAATCGCCGATTGCTTGATTCTATTTCTTCAAACTTTTCTTGTTGGACGAGCCAGTTTTTCTTCTCCCTGTCAAATTCAGTTATTTTCTTTTTCAAGTTGTCTATCGTTAAGTTCAACTGAAAAGCCTGCTGCTCTATCGTCGAAGTTTCGTTCTTACTTTCACCAATCTGATTTTCTAACTCCTGTCTCTGCTTCTCCGATGTTTCCAACTGCTCAACAACATTCTTCAACCGTGCTTCCATGGCATTCATGTGTTTCTCGAACTTTTCCAGCCTTTCATTTTCCTCTTTTAAGTCATTTATCCCTTTTTTTAATTCTTCTCTTTCCTTTTCGTGGTCTGATTTCAGTCTTTCCAATTCATTCATCAGCTGCTTTATTCGTTCGTCTTTATCTCTATTCATGGCTTCGTGATCCTCCCTGAATTTCTCAAGTTCCTTTTGAGTGTCTTCCAAATCCTTCTTAGCAGCATTTGCTTCATCCTTCAGCTTCTCGTATTTAGTCCTCTCCTCCTCGAAGTCTCTCTGTACCTTCTTGTTTTCCTCTTTGAGTGTCTCGTTTTCTTTCAGTTGAGTGGCACTTGCAAGCTGTAGAGTGTCTCGTTCAGAATTCAGTTGCGACTTTTCGTTTTCCAACTGATCCAGCTTAATCTTCAATTCATCGATCAGAGCAGACAATGAGTTGCTTTTTGACTGAGACTCAGTAGTCTCCTTTTCAACGTTTAACAGTTCTGCCTGCAATTTTTGTTCTATTGCATCTTTTTCATTTTTTAATTTCATCACCTCTGATTTTAACTCCTTTATTTCGTCGTCAAATTTATGCTCATCTTTCATAGCACCTAATAATTCCTCAGTTTCTAATTTCTTCTGCTTAAGACTAGCAGACAGCGTTTTATTTTCAAATTCTAGTGCATCTACCTTCTTTTGTAACTCTTCGTTTTCTTGTCTCAGATGTTTAAGATTGCCATCATTTGAAGTTTTTTCGTTTTCCAGACCCTGTATTTTCGAAAGTTTTTCCGATTCCACCGCTGTTACGCTAGATTCAAGAGATGCCTTTTCCTTCTCGAGAGCATATAAACGTTTCACAGTCTGTAGATGCTCCGCTTTCAGTTTCATATTTTCTTCATTTGCAGAATGGTTATCAGACTGTAATTTGATAAGCTGGGCTTTTAACTCTCTTATTTCCTTATGCAGTTCGTCCATTGCTTGCCAGGCAGATGAAGTTGGTCTAAGTTTGGAAGAATCCTCATCCTGCTTATCGTCTTTTTCATCTTGAATTTTCCCCCCACCTGATTTTGGGCTTTTAGCCCTCCATTTTTCGTCATCTGGGCCCTGTATTTCAATTCCTTCCATGGCAACCTCGATATCATTTACCCTGGACAAAACCCGACTGGTTTCTGCTTCATCTAACTTTCGTCTCAAAAGAGTGTTCTCAGAAGAAATATTTTCAATGGTTTTTAAAAACCCGTTTGCCTCCTCCTCCAATTGCTTTATTCTATTCTTGTAAGCAGTTTCAGCTTTTTGGAAAGTTTTCCTTTCTTCGTATAATACTTCTAGTGAATCAAAACGAATTTCGCCTGCAGCATCAGCCATCGGGGGCTCTGAGGTACTCATTTTAGTATTTGGCTGTTTTGATCTAGAATGTTCAAATTTTGATGGTTTGTAAGCAGCGGCTCTGTATGTTTTAGCAATTTGGTCTTTCTGATATGTATCAGACACAGACTCTTTGTCTTGATAAACAGATTGTTTTTCCAGCTGTCGTTTGAATAAAGAAGGATCTTTTTCAAGGTCACCAGTATTTTTTATATCTTTTCCCTGTAAGTCCGATAAATTAGTAAGTTCCGACGGTAACCGCAAGTCCGGCGATTCCGTCCCTGCTTCCTTTCTGTTAGCGGTGTCTTGATGATATGTAGCAAGTGGAGCGGTATTGATGCTGCTCACCGAAGTCACAAGAGCATTGGATGGTGTGAATTTCGAGGTGTTAGAGGGTTTTTTGTACTTAGTTTCTGAAAGACCTGTTCGAGGAGGAACAAGTATTCCGTCTGTTTCCCAGCTGTGACTTAATCTTGGTGTTTCTACAGGTTTGGGTTCATTAGTAATACTTTTGCCTTGATCAGAATGTCGTTCTGGTGATAGTCCACGTCGAGCACCCGATATTTGTATACTGTCTGATTCTGGTTTAGACTTTGGAGTCAAATTACGGGGGAATTTCTCCTGCTTGATATTTTCAGCATGAGCCTGGGTGGAATTCGATGTTGCAACTTTTTCAGAGTTTGCTGGGAATGTATCTGACTTTTGTTTCTTATCAGAATTTAATGCAGCTGTCTTTATGCTATGGTCACTCTCGAGTCCGTTTGCGAAATTCTTGTCCCTTAGATCCTGATTTTTATATTCAGTCTTTTCATTTGCAACGGGTTGTTTATTGCCAAAACTCTGATTATTCGCTTCCTTTTCTAGTTGCTTATCACTAGTTTGAGTTAGCGGCGATATTTTCAGCGATGCATCAGCCTTTGAAATTATCTGCCGATAATCAGAAAAATTAGCTCGTTTCGAGTCTGACTTTTTCGACTCTGTTTTAGTCACATCGTCTGGAATATCTACCACCTCATATCGTTCATGATCAATTTTACTTTTGTCCAAATTATTTTTGTTGCCAGAAGAGTCTATCTTTTTGGTGACCAGACCTAGAATCTTTTCTTCTTTAACCTGTTCCTTTTCTTTTGGTGGAGATTTCGAATGGTTTCTTTTTGATTTGCTCGAGTTGTCTGCTTGTGTGTCGGACACTAATTTATTCTCTTCTTTTTCTTTAACTGATAATGTTTTCTGTTTTGTGGAAGGTTTATCCACAGGTTCCGCTTTTGTTTTAGCTTCTGTTGAGTTTTGTTTTTTCACAGAATCTTGTGTTTTGGTTTTATTCACAGCGGAATTGTTCGATGAATTTTCAGTTGGCTTCTTCTGATCTGATATCACCCTGTGATTTTCAGTCTGATCTGTTTCTTTGTGTCCTTTACCAAACAAATTTCCTTTGTTTTGTTCTTCTTTTGAATGATGGTTTTGTTCTTCCTTTGATTCAGGTTTCTTTGATGTTGAAATCTTTTTTTCGTTCAAATTAGCAAGCAACTTGCTCTTTATGTCTATCTTTCTCTTATCAGATGACTCGCTATTATCGCTATTATCGCTTTTATCAGCTGAATCTTTTTTAATAGAAGGTGTAGGTTTGTTATTTTCGGCGTCTTTATTATCTAACTTGTCTTTCTTTTCCTTGTCTGAATTTGCGTTTTCTCTGTTTGACTTTATCTTCACTGAATTGACGTTTTCTCCTTTCGGCGTTCCACCCTTGCTCGAAAGCAGCTTTGAGGAACGTTTGTTTTTATCGCTGTTGTCACCTATGATCGGGCGCTCAATTGAGCCCCGTTTCACACTTAAACTGCTTGTGACGTCAAATGTGTCCTGTCGTATTACAGATTTTTTCCCAACGGTTAATTCCATTATGAAAGTCTAACACTATGCCATGAATCCATTGTGTAAAGTTCATTATTGTAAATTTGAATAATTTGTGTATCACATTTTTACCTTTTTACTATTCCTTTATTTTGGGATTTATTCGTTTAAAAGGATTCCCTCATAATATTCGTTCCACTGCCCACAGACCTGAAAGTAGTGAGAAATAGCATGTAGACATACACATATATGCTTACTACAAAGATGAGTATTTACGAAACATTGCAGACCACGAACACTATTAAAGCGTGATAAAATGAAAGAAGGTAAATACTGTCTTTTGATTATGCAAATATTAATGAAAATCTCTTTTGTCCGAATCATTTACTTTAAATTTAAGTTTTTCATTATATATATATATATATATATATATATATATATATATATATATATATATATATATATATATATATATATAAGAAAACATTTAACTCTTGAATTGGAAACATTTTGTATTGTCATTCGCGACTTTTCCACTCGCAAAGTGGAAGCATTTAGTATTGTCACTCGTGGCTTCGCCTTCAGTGACAATACAATGTGGCTACGTCACTCGAGAAATATTTCGTTATATCTACTCCAAAAACGTAGATTTTCTTTGTATTGTATACGTTGGGATGCAAAAACTTTTGTTTTGCATGGATTCGTTTCTATATTGTATATCAACGCCAATAATGGCATCATCACTACACTGATAATAAGAAGTTTAAATTTTGCAATCAGATTAGAACGATTGTTTTGAAAATTTAGATTTTACATAGAATGCTTAAAATTGTGCAATTTGTTAAATTAATATACTTTTTCATGCGAAAATGAAGAGATGTTTTTTTTTGTTTTTTTTTATTTCGTTAACACATTTCTTGAGCGTATCGATACAGTGAACATTGTGAACATCATTGCTGCGGTATGTATACTATAGCAAAATGACAGTATGCTCTAACAGACTTCAGAGGAAAACATCATTAAAAATATTTTTAATGATTGCGAGTTACTTGTAAGGATTTTGACTGCTATTTTTTTATTTGTTTATTTCTGCATTCAGACCAGAATTTTTGTGTGATGTATAGCTTTCTGTCTATTTCGGTAAGAAAAATTGCACCCTAATTTCGATTATCACTTAATTTCAGTTTGCACTCGACATTAATCAACGCCTGATTTCTCTTGTTTGAGACATTATATGAATGGTATGACAGTTAAAATCGATACATCAACAATTTGATTACTGTATGCAAAAACGCGTTTTCTTCAAAATGTTGTCGTTGAGGGTACGAGGTATATGATAGCTGTCACAGAGTATTGAATAGCAACAGGTCATGTAAGTTCAATCACTGACAATTTATATTATTCGTTTGGAAAACTAATTATAAAAGCGTCAACTCTTGAAACCTGCCTTTTGCTTTTGGGGTTT
>JAECUM010025624.1:0-20903 GCA_016617855.1 Megalonaias nervosa
TTTTTTTATTATTATTTTTATTTTTTTTATAGATAATGCTAATTGTGACCTTAGGTCAAGTAGAGAACAATATAATCTTGTAATTGTGAGGACTTGGTCAGTCGTGCTTTAACATCTAGCACTTTCAAGTTGTACTATGTTGTGACCAGTTTGGGCTGAATTTTATTTTGTTCAAATTATTGAATTCAAGTGATTATTTTCTCTGGAAATACAAAAGTGCTCTGATAAAATTCTTGGATACAGACATTCACTGGAATTTATACTGAATTCAAACCTGGAATTATATTATTGCGATTCAACAAAGGACTGTTGACAATCAGTACTCCATAAGTTATCACAGACACGTCATCCCCTTCAGTTTTGGATCTCTTCGGGACTTTTACTGAATTTTATTCAGAACTTTAAATTACTAAGACTTGTGTCTGCTCTAATTCTTGGATTATTTTGGGATTTAATTCACAATACCGTAGGTTCTTTTTACTCATTTTCACTTTGTATTCTAGGGAAATAAATTATTTGTTAAATTTTGCAAAGCTTGTTGTATTTCACTCTTTCCTGTTACTTATTTTAAGAGCATAGTCTCGTAACTATAATCAGACATGTAGAATTCACCAAGGATGAAACTATTTCCACACACTCATTTCCAAGGCATAATCGAACAAGCGTCGACAGTGATCGATCTATATCCACGTGATATGGTTTCCATATATCTTTCTAATGACCACTTTTGAATGGGCGAAAGCGCATAGGGGCAGTGGGGTCGGGTTTACGTTTAGGGTTGGGGTTACATCAGTAAAACTTAATAGCTGACCACTACATGTTTGCCTCCCCCCCCCCCCCAATATTGTGCGGGCGTTCCTGCACCTGTGTAATTTTACGATTGAATCTGTTGTTTTAAAGTAATAATTTCTCCCCACTGGAATAATCCCCCCCCCCCCAAACTAATGTGAGATAATTCATGCGGATATGAAAGGATTCGTTATTGTAACAAAACTGTCAAGCACATGTGTGCGTGTGTGTGTGTGTGTGTGTGCTTTTAATTGCAATATTTAATGGGTTTTTTTACAGAAATAATTTTCCCATACTCATTGTAATTGAAGTCTATGGGCAATCTTGTTATTGTTGTTATTAACTCACAGAACAAAAGCTTTTGTCACAACCTATGGGGATCAGAAGATCGGTCGGCCATTTCTGTTAGGTCGTGAAATAAGTAATTGTGGGGAGGAGTGCATCACGCACCACTTTTGTTACGACAGCAAAGGCAATCTGCACCTTAGCCGCTAAATATGACACTCTGCTATCTGGGGATTTACTATCCAAGTTTGGATATTATCTCTACGGCGATCAACTCGGAGGTCACGCCTGTATGTTAAGATTAACAAAATAGTTCCAAACACTTAGCATCATTCTTTCATTTATTGTTTTGACTTGCTATGGTCATTCTAATATATCCTTTGATCGTTATTTAAACTAAATTTAATTCTTCGTAAACAAGATGTGATAACATGTACTACTATGGGCAGCCGTCACCGCCAAAATTACATTAATCAAATGATGTAGTATGAAATCAAATGATTTAACCCAGGAAATGAAATGATAAATCCAGATTCCAAATGATGTGGTGTCACATGAAATGATTTAGCGAACAAAACCAAATGATGAATTTAGATTCCAAATGACGTGGTATGAAATGAAATGATGTAGTGTAAAATGAAATGATTTAACCCAGCAAATGGAATGATGAATTCAGATTCCAAATGATGTTGTGTAATATGAAATGATGTAGCATGAAAATAATGATTGAACCCCAAAAATGAAATAATGAATTCAGATTCCAAATGACGTGGTGTTAAATGAAATGACTTAGTATGAAATTAAATGATTTAAAGAACAAAAAACCAAAATGATGATATCTGCTTCCAAATGAAGTGGTATTAAACAAAATGATGTAGTCTAAAATGAAATGATTTAACTCAACAAATGAAATCATAAATTTAAATTCCAAATGATCTGGTATTAAATAAAATGATTTAAATAAAACAAAGGAATGATGAATTCTGATTCCAAATGACATTTTATTAAACAAAATGATTTAAAGAAGAAAATGGAATGATGAAATCAGTTTCCAAATGACGTGGTATTAGATAAAATGATGTAGTCTAAAATGAAATGATTTAATCCAACAAATGAAATCATGAATTTAAATTCCAAACGATTTGGTATTGAATAAAATGGTCTGAAGAACCGAATGGAATAATGGCATTCAGATTCCAAACGACGTGGTATTAAATGAAACGTGTTGAAAGTAAACGGTCTGACTGGGAACAGCACTACATTGTAAGGTCAAACTGCAAATCATCTAGCGAAAATCCAAACATACACAGGGGGGCGCTGTTAACCATGATGTATGGAGTCAGCACGCCCAAATTTATAATCTAGTGAAGTATGTTCAGCATTCGGTTAAGATTTTTTTTGCAGACGAAACTTGGACAGCCAAAGATTCCGTTCCTATGATATAAACAAGAACTATATTTTCCAATCAGCATCAAGTGTTTTGATCCACATTAACGAATGTGCGTGTGTTCTTTAACATTTCTTCGCCTTGCACTACGTGAGTTTCCAATTAAGACTTCTACAAACCTAGATCTATCAATTATGGAAATTAAAATTTTGATCTTATTTGATCAGTAGTAATTACCATATTTGATGATCTGACCTAGCATAGATACTAAACTAACAAGTTGTTTCTCGACACTTTTTGTATATATCTTACGTTACTTTTTTTGGGGGGGGGGGGATGGGGCACCAGACAGATTGCCCCCCCCCACATAGCCGACAAAAAGAAAAGTGTTTTATGTATATGTGTATCCCCCTAAAGTGTGTTGCATTGTTTACTTTATAAAACAGAATTTGGATCAAAAATTTATTTAAAAAGCAAATTTGTTATGGGGTATTTATTTCCCTAGTGTATCTAAAGGTTTGTTCATCCGATCAGATTTCAATCATTTGATCGGAATCCCTCTCCTTTTAAAGTCCAGCGATCTTTGCCAAGGGTCCATAAGTCCTGTGTTTGCTACATGTTTGATGCTATATTGTCTGCTTGCTATAGATTTTGTGTAAGGACGGCTTTTAATCAAATTTTTGACCAGGTTTTCTACAAGATTAATTATTGAAAAAAAAAAAATTCTCCTTCCCCTTCCCCTTCTTTCTTTTTTTTTTTTTTTCTTTTCTTTTCTTAAAATTTATTTATTTATTTATTTATTTTTTTGGGAAATGGCATTTTTCATTTCCATGTATAATTTTGAATTTCTCTTTTCCTCTTTAGATTTCCATTTTGAATGAGTGACGGTTGTACTTAAGTACACAAAAATAACATAAATCCTATTGTTTTTCATGTATGCATTGTGAGACGTCTCTCATTTTCTTTTATAGCTCATTTTCTTTTATAATTATTGGGAATGAAAAGGCTGCATCCTGCTTAAGAAGCAACATTTTGTTTATTTTCTGCATGCTTCTCTTAACTTTTTGGATCTGAAAGTTTGCGTTTAATTTTTCACCCAACAAGGCCACAAGTTCTGGCCCCATTTAGAATAGATGATATCTGTATTTTCACGCAAAAAAGTCCAAAGGTTCCAAAAGTTCCTAAATTTGAAATTGAAATTTTTTTATTAGTACCTAATATTAGTATGGGTTGCCCTTTATTACTTTATGAAATCCTATTCCCCGTGCATAGGCTGGTACATACCCCTACTTGGGTTGTAGACCGAAGCCCCCCCTCCCCCCGGTTTGACCTCATATGTTATTAAATTGCGAACATGTGCATTATTTGTCAAAATTCTATATTATGCCAGGCCCAAAGAATGAGACTAGTTTTTATCCATGGTAATATGACACCCAAGCTGAATGGCACAGGCACTTGATTCCGGGGATAAACGAATGTGTACACTCACCAGTTGGTGAGTGTACACATTCGTTTATCCCCGGAATCAAGTGCCTGTGGTGTGTACCCTTTTCCTTCATCTTCGGCTACTAGTAAAAAATATTTGCAAAAATAATTATATGACCGAATTGGTGGTTAAGCTTGAACACAAGATAACGACTACTATAGTTCATATCGAAAGTGTTAGTAAAGTTCACATTGTGTCACTAACGAAAAGAATATTAAAGGAATAAATGTGCCTCGATTAGATTAACTCGATCCCTCCGTATGAGGCCAGTTGTTTGGATCACGTGACAATATGGCATCGTCGTTCACCTGACTTCGTGTAGGGGGCGCTCACCAGTTATTATGTACTTTTGAGAGAGTGACGTATGTAAGGTGAAGTTGTTTGCATTTAAAACATGCACAGTAGAGAGAGTGTTGGCATACTTCTATGATACTTTGATGTAATGTGGCTGACATTTCTTTGGATATTGTACTTTTGGAAATTGTAAATGATCTTAGTACATTGCTAACTAAAATGACTGCTCCCTTGTGCTCCCAAAATCAGCCTGAATTTGTCTGAAGTACACTATCCTTAGCAGCTATTAAAATAGTGAAAATGAATTTTGCCAGACTAGACAATACCAGCTTCTGAAAGTGCAGTGAATGAATTACCAAATATATAAAATGTAAAAAAAGTTATCGGCTCTTTTTCTTACAATTTAACTCTGAAGTTCCGGAAGTGAAAATGACCAAGTGGAGCTAGCACTTTTTTTGAAAAAATGCACATCTGGAGTAAGGCCAAGCTGTATACTCTGTAACCCATATTACACCCATCAATCATACACCAAAATAAAGGGAACGAAAGGTTCTTTGAACAATACCTAAGATATACAATGTCTTTTTTAAATAGCCAGTATAACCAGTGAGGAAACCCGGTGAAATTCTTTTTCTTTAAAATTATAAGCCTTATGCAAGATATGAAACTGTAGGGCACCACCGTATCGAGTGCAACTCAGGTAGCATACCAAGCAGGGAACCAGACTAATTGGTGCACTTCCGTTGTCAAGTCTTCAATTTCGGAGGTAAGAAAATGTTGCATATAGTCCTCAATCACGTAATGCCTAAATAGAAGCGGTCGGTTTAAAAAATCACCAGAATTCGTAAAGTTTGCAGCAAAGGCCGAAATTATTCCCATTCTGACTGGTCTCCTTGCGCCGCTACATTATCAATGCGAATGAAGGTAGTTCAGTATTGCCTACATCCGAGGTTTTTTTGTTGACCCGAGGGAAAACACCAAAGACATCCAATTCAACCGCTGACTTCAGCAAAGAAAACGGCCGAACGTGCGCTTGCGTACTGACTGCTCATCATGACAGTTGTATCTGATGTATTGATGTGACGTTACATTTTCACAGGTAAGGTCAGAGTGTTGGTTTGTGAAGGCAATGTATGTATGCAGTCGTTCATTTTGGAGTTTTTACACTGAAGTTATATAACATCCTTTCCTCGAAATCAAGGTACGTGCATTGTGCAGGTGCAATAACCTGTAAACCTGCAGGCAGCTAAGTTATTTTTGTAAGGAGGTTGGGGAGGGGTTTACGAACATTTTAGGTTGTGTTTACATTGAGGACGTGACATTTTCGGGCCACCCGCCTCGCGCGGCATAATCATTACGCATTTGACTGTAATGCTCATGAGGGGTTGAAGGTTTCCGATCAGACATGGACAAGCTTCTAACACTGGCAGGATTTTAATTTTAGTTTGGTTAAAGGTCACAAAGTGATGACTGCACAGATTGGCAACAACAACAACAACAACAACAACAACAACCCCGTCTTTGTATTATCCAGTGACACTTGAAAATCAGGGTGCAGGTATGGCCGTTTATACTTGATCGGCGACTAACGAGTTTGGGATGTAAACAACCGGTATATGTATGTATGGTAGGCCTAGTAAAAGTGTTGAAACTTGAGTAACGAGCTTTGAAAGTCAAAAGTTTGTGACGAAATTTTGACAGTAATATAAGGCCAGTTGATAGAGATTTTGGAGGATGTGTTGTAGCACTTTTCCATAAATCTGCTTCAAATATTTCCTCCCTTCATCATCAGATGGAGAAGAGAGGCTTTTGGTTTAGACTCTTAATATAAAAATGTTCTTTATTAAATCAATCAGTAGAAAATTTATTTAGATGATACCAAATGTGACTTAATCAAATGGAAAATGAAAACAAAATGCATAACACAGAACAGCTGGATTGTATTTGAAAGGAAAAACAGTTTGGTTTATTTCAAAGATAGAATTTTATGCTAATGTTGTAACTTCGGACGTGTTGCTTTATAATTTTGTCAAAAAATTTCAAAGAAAAGATACAACTGATAGTACCATTTTTATTTGTTTTTTTTTTTCTAAATATCAATGATATACACAAGATAAGTCACAGAATAATAGTAACATATACCTCAGTTTCCAGTGGCTTGGATTTTGCATTTGTGTTAAATGTCAATGATATACACAAATTATGCCACAGATTTCAATCTAATTTCATCTTGTTAAGAAAGTTTTTTAGTTGGACATGAGAAATAATCCTGGTTTTTTTTATTGGTCATGCTTTTTTTTTTCAACATTAGGATATTTTAGCATTTTGACAAAAAAAGTTAAAGTTCAAATGCCCATAAATGTACCTCTAAAAGCTTCTTGTATGACACAGTAAGAATTAAACAATACAAAAATAAAAATACCAACTCTAATGTTTGTGCTGAAATAATTACCACCTCCGATCCCCTTGTTAATTGAACACCTCCATAAAACATAATCGATTTAGCCTTTGACTATAAACATTACAACACTAAAGTAATCAATTAGCAGTTTGTTATGTACACATATTAGCATTCATAACCTGTTTACTCATCCACACATCATGTCAGTGGTCCTCAGTAGACTGATTCCCACTGGTCCTCAGTAGACTGATTCAACTTGTTCTCAGTAGACTGATTCCCACTGGTCCTCAGTAGACTGATTCAACTTGTTCTCAGTAGACTGATTCCCACTGGTCCTCTGTAGACTGATAACCACTGGTTTCTGTAATGTGGGGATAGAAGTTCAGAACACCGAAATACAGAAATATAGAAATTTACTGCCCACCTAAGCAAGATATCAGTGACTTGTTAGCTCCTCTTATTTCATATTGATTTTGCATAGGTGCAGTATTATTGGCAGATAAGGTGTAAACAGTAGTCTGTGGCAAGCAGCAATTTGTCATTGACAGCACACATTTGGTATGAAATTATGCCAGAGGCAAATAAAGGGTAACTAGGACCGATTATCCATCCCAAATCAACATGTGTCATAAAAATGCACAAATTGAATTTCTGTGTATAAAAAATGGTGCATTTATAAATTCCATGTTTCAAAACCAGAGGGTATGCATCTGTTGAGAACCCTGATAATATTTTTGAGATCTTTTGATAACATGATGGATCGGGCAGTCAGTTGTGAAGCTCTGTGTCTGCAGCAAGCTAAATTTAAGTGAAATAAATTGGTATCTTTTCATTTGTACATTAATTGGAGAGTGTACCCTAGTCTGTATTTATATTTTTGGCAGTTTGTACAGTAATTATAGACATACAAATTTATTTTCATGGTGTTTTCTCCTTCTTTTCAAGAAAAAGGGCACATGCCCACCCCCCTCACTTTCTTTGGTTGAGTCTGTATGACCTTTGCACTTAAGCCCTGGAACTAGGCATGGATGATATCTCCACCAGCCTTTATATGACCTAAATTCTTATATAGCAGCTAACAGTGTAAACTGTAGATTGCATCTCCTGAGGAATTCATGTGTCACATTTTTCTACTCCTGTTTGAACAGGGTATCCATATAGAACACAGGGATTATCTTAATCATTCATAAATAGATTGCAGTGCAGTGTTCTTGTTTGGCCATTCCATTGCACTACAGTCCTTTATTTTTCATTTTTGGTAAAAGAAAGTTTCTTTTATTGTTCCCATAAAATGCATACAGAAGAGGACACAGAAATCATTATTGTTAATTGTAGACTGAATCAAGTAAACACAAAGATGGCTTACTGAATAGTGTGCTCCTACCAAAGAAATATAAAATGGTCAATTTTATTGGTTGACTGAAATGTAATACTGATTTTGATTATCTTGGGCACCAGTTGAAAGCACATAGTCAGTGATCAGGAATAGAAAATGTGAAACAAAGAAGTTGAAATATTCTGAAAAATGATGTTGTTTTATTTCCAAAGTGATAGGTCAAAACTCAAATATCCGAAATAAAACACTTTAAGTTCTTGCATAGTTTAATGGACCTTGACTTCAGATGATGCGAAAGTCCTCTGTAATTAAGATTATCTAACAAGATATATATGTAACAGTATATGTAGATAAGTACATCTAACAGTACTTGTAGATATATCTGACAGTACATTTAGATACATCTGACAGTTCATGTAGATATAGATACATCTGACAGTACATGTAGATAGATATATATGACAGTACATGTAGATAGATATATATGACATGTACATAATCTGACAGTACATGTGGATAGAAACATTTGACAGTATATGTAGATAGATACATCTAACAGTACATATAGATAGATATATATGACAGTACATGTTGATAGATATATATGACATTGCATGTAGATACATCTAACAGTTCATGTAGATAGATACATCTAACAGTACATGTAGATAGATACATCTAACAGTACATGTAGATAGATATATCTAACAGTGCATGTAGATAGATATATCTAACAGTACATGTAGATAGATATATCTAACAGTACATGTAGATAGATATATCTAACAGTACATGTAGATAGATACATCTAACAGTACATGTAGATAGATATATCTAACAGTACATGTAGATAGATATATCTAACAGTACATGTAGATAGATACATCTAACAGTACATGTAGATAGATACATCTAACAGTACATGTAGATAGATATATCTAACAGTACATGTAGATAGATATATCTAACAGTACATGTAGATAGATACATCTAACAGTACATGTATATGGATATATATGATATTACATGTAGATACATCTAACAGTACATGTAGATAGATACATCTAACAGTACATGTAGATAGATATATCTAACAGTACATGTAGATAGATATATCTAACAGTACATGTAGATAGATACATCTAACAGTACATGTAGATAGATATATCTAACAGTACATGTAGATAGATACATCTAACAGTACATGTAGATAGATACATCTAACAGTACATGTAGATAGATATATCTAACAGTACATGTAGATAGATATATCTAACAGTACATGTAGATAGATACATCTAACAGTACATGTAGATAGATACATCTAACAGTACATGTAGATAGATACATCTAACATTACATGTAGTTAGATATATATGACAGTACATGTATATGGATATATATGATATTACATGTAGATACATCTGACAGTACATGTATATAGATATATCTAACAGTACATGTAGATATATGACATTACATGTAGATACATCTGACAGTACATATAGATAGATATACCTAACAGTACATGTAGATAGATATATATGATATTACATGTAGATAGATATATATGATATTACATGTAGATACATCTGACAGTACATGTAGATAGATATATCTGACAGTACATGTAGATAGTTCAATCTAACATGTTGATATATGGGACAGTATACAGATATGTGTAGATAGATGTGTCGAACAGTACATGTATATATATGGACAGTACATGTAGATAGATAAGTCTAATAGTACATGTAGATACAAGGGACAGTGCATGTAGATATATGGGACTTTCCTTGTAGCTTGAATTTATTATTCAAATACATGATTATCATGGGTCCTTGCATCTTGATTAATTTTATTGTTGTTGTTGTGGGTTTAATGCATCTTTCAGCACATAATAAGCTATACATGACAGTCAGTATGACTGTTGGAAGAACCTGGGCAAGGGCCACACAGTAAGCCCACTTTGCCCAAAGACCATGTGCTTCATCAACATCACAAAGAACTGCACTGTAAGCCCACCTGCCTGTAAGACCAGGCGACCTAAAAATGCAAATCTGACAATACATGTGCACGCATCTAACAGGCAGTTTGACCAAAATAAGCAATCCAGCATACTGTTCGGCTGTTTGTGTGCCATTTGCTTTGTTGGATCAGATTTTATCTACAACTTCTTAAAAAAAATAACTACTTTGACCTTCCACATATCAAGGCCTTTCAGATCTGTTAAGTGGCTGCCAATGTGTCATCTACTGTGGCTTGCATTGTAAAACATAAGGCATTTAAACAGCTTGTTAAAAATTGGTGTTTCTGAATTCGATAGCATTCCGGAATAAAGGTTTTCCACATTCATTCAAATGATGCTGATCTTCTATCACATAAGGCATTGCTAAAAACAGACAAACCTTGAAATAACTTGTTCTAAGTAAAATGTTCTATAGCATATGTGAAATTTGCAGATTAAATTTTGTTATGCTTTTGCTGATATGAATATTTACTTTGACACATTGTTTATCTCATGCTGATGAATGGGAGCCAAGTGCCTTTCCCACAGATATGTCTAGACAGCTGATCAAGGCTGGTCATGAGGCAGGCTATCTAGGCTGGTCTGGGTAGGCTAGTCTGGTCTTGATGGAAGTTTTGGACAAATGTGACAGCACTCTGCATGGTGTGTGAAGAGCTTTTAAATTTGTATCAGTGATGCTCATCTGCCATCAAATGTGGCTTCTGTTACTATAAATAGAAAAATACCTTTAATAACTTTTCAAAATTGCCTAACAGGATTAAAGCCCATTTGACAGAAAGAGGCCTAGCTTAAATTTGTTTAAATACTCATAATGTTATCCACATAAGACAGGTCTACATTAACTAATAATAAAAAGAAAAGGCTTTACATATATCAGAAAACTTTTAAAATAAATCTGACTTACATAGACAGAAAATTCCATAAGGCCTTTCATTTTGGTGCTGATGTGAATGTGACTTCATTATGGCTCTGTGGACTTAAAATAAGTAACAGAAAAGAGTGAGAAGCAACAAGCTTTGTAAAATTCAACAAATAATTTATTTCCCCAGAATACAAAGTGAAAATGTTATAAAAAGGAACTTACGGTATTGTGATTAATTATAATAAGCCAGAATTACAGATACAAATCCTAATTATTAAAGTTCAGAATAAACTTTAGTGGAATTCCAAATTAAGTCCAATGCTGAAGGTGTTGATGCTCCTGTGGTGGCCCATATCATTTTGATGTGCCAACAGTCTTTTGTTGGATCACAATATTACAATCCAAGAATATATCCTTATTTGAAATTTCATTGTAAATTCAAGTTTCTATTTCCAGGAATATTATTTTTGAAGAGCACTTTGTATTTCCAGAGAAGAATCGCTTGAATTAAATAATTTGAAGAATACATTTGAGCCCAGATGAATTATTGGACACAACTCATACATATACAATTGATTCTGCCAAGATTTTAAAGCATGAATGAATAATTTTTCCAATAACAAGATTAAATAGTCTTCTATTTGACCTCTTGGCACAATTAGCATTTTCTAAAAAAAACTTATTACCTAATGGAAAATAACCTTCTGGTAGGTTCATAATGTGTACAAAATAAAATCTTAGTTATACAGTGAAACCTGTTATGAGAGACCGCCCCTTCTGCCAACAAAAAGCGGTCTCTCAAGACAGGTGGTCTTTCATAGCAGGTTTGTACAAAAATAGCAGTTTCCAAGGTCCAGTTTCAGAACAATTTCAAGAAAAATAACCACAATCACTGTACATATATTCTATTCTTTATTAATAGTTCTTGCTAAAATATTGTATGCATTCATCTAAAAACAAAATTATATTGTAATAAAGATATACTTCTATCTTTAAACATGAAATCACATTTACATTTGAAGATCACATATTTTAGCATATGAAATCGTTTCTGAATTACTCGTTTTCCTTTATAACAACTTAAGTTTGTTTTACCAATGTTTAAACCGCTTTTGTGCGAGTGGTCTGCACTTTTTCACTTCTTTCAGTTACAGTAATTATTTTCTCCAGCCTTAAAATTTGTCTCTTTTAGTTGGAGGTTCGTCCATTGTTATTAAAATTCTAGGTGTTAAAATTATTAGTGCTCAGTTGTAATATCGAATGTAAAGACGGTGGCGGTGGGAAAATATGAAAAATCTATACATGTGCATTGCATATCTAACAATTAATGAAATAAAAAGAAACAATTATCTCATTCAGAAACAAGACCATTTACTCAGTGGCAAAAGTCAACGGCTTCATTCAAAGATAACATACAGGAATTAACTCTATAAGCAAAGTGTGTAACCCGGTTGCACCAACTTGAACAGACGACAGCTTTGTGATTGGGATGTCATCACTTAACATGGGGGGGGGAACACACATCACAAGTCTTGAGCACTATCAATCGAATCCCGCAAATGATTCTCTCTTGCTGGTTTAATAGACAATGACCTTATTCACCCCCGGCAATACCGATTAACTCGAGACAAACAATATACCCGACCACTACGTCAACTTTGACACTTCAACGGCATTTCATGACATGTACATTAGCCTGGTTTATGGACTGTAGCATCTATCACTGGTAGCAACAATCCTTTTTTAAATATTCTTTTGATATTTGTTTTTGATCAGAACAATCGATACTAATCAAGCGGTCGTTGTAATAATTGATTTCATAAAGGTCACAGGTGTATGTTAGTTCTCGCGATAGTCGTCATAGGGATGCCAGGTCCTACAAAGGCTGGGAAGCAGGTTAATTACAGGAATAATTAGTCTGGTTCCCTGATTTGTGTGCTTTCTAATTTCCTCACCCCTATACGAATAATGGAGAACAACACAAGGGGCACATGAAGCAGGGAACCAGACTAGAAAATAATCTCCATATACTTTAGTATGGTTTACAACAGAAGCTATAAAACACTACAAGCCTAGCAACAACAAAAAATCAGAGATCGGTAGCCAGCCTATTTTTTTATTTATTTTTTTTATATTTGGAATGGTATGAGCAGTCGTTTTTACGGGGATTAAACAAAGGTTGGTGGAGTTTATCCTCGTTTTTTGCGATGCGGTCGTTCATAGCAGTGTCGAAATGCACATTTTGCCAAGATATCGCGGTCGCTGGTCGCGTTCAGCAGGTGGTCGCTCATAGCAGAGCGTTTATATAATAAAATCGATCCATGCATTATGATTGTGGTCGTACATGACAGGTGGTCGCTTTTCCTCTCAAATAATATTTAAGTACAACATAAAACACGTCGGCAGACTTAGAACAGGAACTCAAGAAATGCAAATGACCGCAAAAATAGAATGAAACTGATTGCTTGGGTTCTCTCTTTATATTGCGATTATATTTTGCAATATACCCACACATACTACTCATTTTGCATTGAACTGGCCTATTCGTTTGATCTAGCCAAACCAATGGGAAGTTACTGAATCCTTCTAGAAACATCAAAACCACATCTGCCAATGATAAATTAAGTGATAGGTGCAATTTAAGTCTTATTATTAAGATTATTATTAATAATTGTCAACACATACATAAGCATCTATTTATAGATCCTGTGCAATTTTACACTTTTAACAGATTCAGGTCACATAGGCAAAACTAACTAAAGATGTTTTGTATCATTTACATACTTGAATAAAAATCATAAAAATTAAATAAACTGATGTATCAGGAGTTAAAAAATATATAGTTATACGTAAAAATTGCCATAATGCTTTACATTTCTAAAGGCATCATCATATAATGAGGTACTGTACATAACATTGCCATAATGCTTTACATTTCCTGAGGCATCATCATGTAATGAGGTACTGTACATAACATTGCCATAATGCTTTACATTTCTAAAAGCATCATCATGTAATGATGTACATGACATTGTTGTAAAACTTTACATTTCTAACAGTTTTATCATGTAGTCAACTAACAGTGTTAGGCTACATGTTTGAAATTGAATCATTCTGTGTACTTTGAATGAATTTAGTAAAATATCTTTCATATATTTTTAGTCAGAAATTCTTGATGTCTTTTTAGTCAACTTATTTGTACAGAATATTCTGCTTCTCACGATCTTTTGTCTGAATAGTCTTTACATTGTTATATGTGAATGACTACAGTAGTCTGTACCTGTGTACATGTATCTGTCTAGACTGTAACTGTGTACGTGTATTTGACTAGACTGTACCTGTTTATATGTATCTGACTAGTCTGTACCTGTGTATATGTATTTGACTAGTCTGTACCTGTGTACATGTATTTGACTAATCTGCACCTGTGTACATGTATCTAACCTGTACCTGTGTACATTTACCTGACTAATACCTATGTAAGAGTGTCTGTTTGGTACTTGTGTACATGTATCTAACTAGTCTGTACCTGTATACATGTATCTGACTAGTTGGTATCTGTTTACATGTATTTGACTAGTCTGTACCTGTATACATGTATCTGACTAGTTGGTATCTGTTTACATGTTACTAAATGAGCTTTTGTTTGACTAGTATATACCTGTGTACATGTTACTAGTATATACCTGTGTACATGTTACTGACTAGTATATACCTGTGTACATGTTACTGACTAGTATGTACCTGTGTACATGTTACTGACTAGTGTGTACCTGTGTATGTTGCTGACTAGTGTGTACCTGTGTACATGTTACTGATTAGTATGTACCTGTGTACATGTTACTAGTAATTTCCTGTGTGCATGTTACTGACTAGTATGTACCTGTGTACATGTGTACGTTACTGCCTAGTGCATACCTGTGTACATGTTACTGACTAGTATGTACCTGTATACACGTTACTGACTAGTATGTATCTGTGTACATGTTACTGACTAGTTTGTACCTCTGTACATTACTGACTGGTGTGTACCTGTGTACATGTTACTGTTTGATTTTAAATAGTCTTGCTCTCTGTTCCACAGCATATTGCCTAAAGGTATCAACAGATTACAGCATATTGCCTAAAGGTATCAACAGATTACAGCATATTGCCTAAAGGTATCAACAGATTACAGCATAGTGCCTAAAGATATCTACAGATTATAGCATATTGCCTAAAGGTATCAACAGATTACAGCATATTGCCTCAAGGTATCAACAGATTACAGCATATTGCCTAAAGGTATCAACAGATTATAGCATAATGGAGGGCAGTGTCAGAGATGTGCATCTCTAAAAGCATCCAGTCGACATGGATGTAGTTGTTACCAACAGTCCTACGGAACTGGAAGATTTCTGGGAGGAATTTCATGACATTGAACGTAACAAGACTGCAGAAACTGCCGAGGAGGAGGAGTTGTCCAAAACTCCAGATGGTATGTGACATATTTTTACTCATACATACAGCAGAGAAATCTAGTGTTGTGCCAACCTTACTTTTCCTATCTTAGTCTGGTTGTCTCAGTCCAGTCACCTCAGCCACAGTGTCCACATACTAGGAACTACATTCAAAAAGAAGAAACCTTTGTTGTCTTCTGCTGTACCTGATGGATTTGTTACAAAACCCAACAACAACAACAATAATATATATAACCAAAAGAAATTCACTCAAGGTCTCTTCAACTTTGATAACACGCCATACAAAATAATTTGACACATACACGCACACAAAAGTCAAGCTATTTGATAAAACTCCAGACACACAGGCAATACACATCACTGGCTACACAAATCTAAACTCAAGAACTACAGCAAAGCTGGCAAAAACCAGAAATATGTTATATCAGACTGGTTTCTTCTAACTTTGGCAAACAACCACAATCTGCCCCACTTGAATCAAACATAATAATGTGATTGCAAATGAAAACTTCTACACTTACCAACCAGAGTGGTTCATTCATCATTCCACATGCTATTTCACAAGATTTGCAAGTAACATATCATTGCACTAGTGATAGTAACACTTGCAATGTTTCTGGGGGCCCTGAGTGGCCGAGTGGTCTAAAGCGCTCACCATTACGGATCACTGCCATCTCACCTCTGTCTGCGTGGGTTTGAGTCTCGGGCTTGGCCAATGTGGATGTGTGAGAAAGCATGCCAGTAGCTTCTCATGGATCGGTGGTTCTTCCATGGTTTTCCCTGGTTTTTCCTCTACCATTTATACTGGCTGCCATGTATAGCCTATCTTGTGCTGAAAAATGGCATTAAACCCTATAAGAACAACAACAACTTACAATATTTCCAGGACAGAAAATATAAATTTCCAAGAAAGTCATGAATTAGAAATTTCCTCAGTCACTACACACTTCGTTATATCCAGTAGGCTTTTTGTACTTTACAGTATCATTGCCTACCATAGAACATTTTCCAAATGAGAACTGTTGATAGTTAAAATGTAGCCATATAAAATGTATTAAGTACTTATTGTCAGATTCATATGACATCCATCGAATAAAGGTGCTAATACAGTAATAGTATCAAATTTTTTAATGTTTCTATTTTTTCATGCATAGAACTTGTGTACTTAGGGTCAACAGGTCACCCCATTGCCCTCGTTAACATATTTATCTTAATGCGCAGTATTTTGAAAAACAATAGCACATGGTTTGAGATGCTCTTTCACAATATTTCCAATACATAACAATTATAAGCTTTATCTTGATTGTTTTTCCATTTCTAAGAGTGGCATATATAGCTAGATTCTGCTTAGATAATTATTCAGATTTTCATCAAAGAGTACAAAACCTGATTACATAGAGTTAGAAGCAATACTTGCACGTGATGAACACTGTGTTTTGATTCTGCTAATTGAATTGCAAATGTGCAAGGTTATTTTAATTGGAAACAAATTAGGCAAGAAAAATAATCTGTATTGGCGTCTGTACCAAGACATGAAAATCCAAGTCGCAGGGTTACATTATTTGTCTCCCCATGTGGCATAGCCTTGTGAGGGAGACAATAATTTAACCCCAAGACTAGGATGTCCTTTGTCCAAACCCCAACATAGATTCTGTTAATGTCTCACATGTAAATTTGCATGAATTTAAATAATGCCTGAATTGTTTGTCTAACAAGTCAGAATAAGGCATAATGACCCAGGTGCCAAAATGTTTCAGGCTGATACCCCTGTGTTATGCCCCAGGGTTTTTCCCAACCCTCAGGAACTTAGCCACAGGGTCAAAACATAGAGACTCTATTTATCTTTTATTAAACCTATGCTAGAATAAGCTAAATCAGGGATATTTGTACCATCTGCAAAAGGGAGGAAGAGGAGAAAATATAAATTGCAGCAGGGTGAATTGTTACTGGTTCCACCAGATCTGTTTCAGCTTAAAAATTTTCTACAGGAAACTCAGTGGGGAACTCTATCTTCCAGACACTATAAACACAGAATGCAAACTTTACAGGAACCTCAATGGGGAACTGTATCTACCAGACACTATAAACACAGAATGCAAACTTTACAGGAAATTCAGTGGGAAACTCTATCTACCAGACACTGTAAACACAGAATGCTAACTTTCTTCCAAATGATTAAAAACATTGCCCTTTCTTACCTCTTAGTCTAACAACAGCACAAATATGCAACAATTTAACACCATATTTTCTTTGGTCTTAAAATCCAGGACAAGAGTTTTTATCTGGACTTCAGACTTTCTCTCATTAGATCTAAAGCAGTCCTGGCCAAATATTGACTGACAAACATTTACAAATTGAATGGTAACATTGGGATTTGCAGTAAAATGGACAAGCAGGCAAAAATCATGTGTCCAAGAAGCAAGAATAATAAAAAGTCGAAAATCCCACCCATTTGCTCATTTGTGATCTAACCCTAACCCTAAAATATAAATATTTCTTACTTATTTCTTTTCGTCTGCATTAATACTGTACAAAACCCTAAGCCATTAAAACTACAAAACCATCACCCATTAAAACTGTACAAAACCCCAAGCCATTAAAACTGTACAAAAATTATGAAGTTTTTCATTCTTACATTATATTTAACAGTTTTAAAATCCATTAACTCATTAATGCCAAATGATGTAATTTTGCATCATGAGGAAGTACCTTCTTCCAGGGTCTGTGACATGCATGGTGAAGTACCTTCTTCCAGGGTCTGTGACA
The DNA here is from genome assembly GCA_016617855.1 of Megalonaias nervosa. Taxonomy (NCBI): domain Eukaryota; kingdom Metazoa; phylum Mollusca; class Bivalvia; order Unionida; family Unionidae; genus Megalonaias; species Megalonaias nervosa. Next base: position 18,096 of record JAECUM010025624.1, read on the forward strand.
TGCATGCAGTCCGATAAATCATCCCCCCAAATCTGTGTTGATACTGATGGATGATATGTGGGTCTGATGTGACCTGTTCATTAAAATGTGCAATTTTGCTGCATGCAAATCTTTCCAGAACAAACCTGCGTACACTTTAGACACATACCGGAAATTGGTTACAGCCATATCAAGCGCGAAATTCAAAATGGCCACAGGACAGTTAGTTGTGCTATTCCAGGTGGATTTACAAGTCACCAAACATACAATATGCTCTGGAAATATAAAGTACATGTCACCAAAAGAACTCTACAGCTTATGGTAGCTGCACAGTCACGAGAAATGTGGGTAAGTGTATAAAATGTACACCGATGTATGCAGCCAAAATTGGATGCAGATAATTGCAGGTTTTAATGAATAGGTGATATCAGCCCCTCACCCGAAAATCAACATCATCATGGGTGAAGGGCTGATTTATTGGCCTAACATGCATGGTGAAGTACCTTCTTCCAGAGTCTTCCAAGGTCTGTGATATGCATGGTGAAGTACCTTCTTCCAGGGTTTGTGACATCACAGTTTATGATAAACCCAATTGGGTAGTATTAGAGAAAAGAACAAGAATGTACTTTACACAGATACCAAATAATGTAGATATTCTTTACAAATTTAAAAAATATGTTTGGAAAAAAATAGTGTTGAGACCAGATTTTCTTTAGTAAACAAATTGGCAGTTCCAGGTCCAGGTTGTAGACTTTCTCTCATATTTGGACTTCACAGGATCACAGTAGAAAGTCTTGACCATGAGTTGATTATGATGACAAGACTAGAAGTTGTTTATGGTTATTTTATGAGTTTGTAGTAATTGTCTGAATTGTGAGTTTTCATCAGCTATTTTTAAAAAAATTTTCCAGTCATTTATTAATGTTAATGCATTGTAGTAAATATTCACATGTCGGACTTGGCTGTTGGACCAGTCCTTGGCTGTTGGACCAGTCCTTGGCTTATCTGGACCTGGGCAATTGTAGGGTCCTTCTGGTTCTGGACCCTTGAGTTAGAGTGAAATTTTTGGGCCCTTGCATAGGGAAATGTATAATAAAAACATGAAAGTCTTGTTTCAGATACATACATTGTTATTTGTTACTTTCAGCTTCCCTGTGTCAAACAGATTCCACGCATTTGCTGTGATTTCCCCATCTCATGCTAATTCCAGTGTTTTTAATATCTGTACCCATCATCATTTCTTGTTTTTTTTTTTACAGAAGGTGAACTAGAAGCAAATTTTCTTCAGGAGGCAGGTTTTGGGAACTTGGCTGAAAAGTTCAAAGGTCAGTATACCTTTCATATTGTATCAGAATGCTTCATCAGAGTTCTAGCTAGAAAGAATTAGAGAAGTACCCTGTTTCACCCTGTCATGTGCCCTTTCCTGTCCTGTCCTATACCATGCCCCACCCTTTTCTGCTCCCTGCCCTGTCCTTTACCTGCTGCACTCTGTCATGGGAAATGCCCGCCTCTCTGCAAGCACTGTATGTGACTCTGCTCTTTCATTGTGCCTCTTGGCCATCTTAAAGTGCACACTTGGTGTTTTTATAATATCAAGTCATATCCAGCATGACAAAGTTCTAATGTACTTTTTGTAGTTTTCTCCAAATGTAGTTTTTAATAGGGTGGTAATAGGTTATGATAAAATGAAATAATAGTTTGCATCTTGTCAAATCACACTCAATCAAAGGACAGTCTATCCAAGACACCCCGTCAAATCACACCCAACCAAAGCACAGTCTATCAAAGACACCCAGTCAAATCACACCCAATCAAAGGCCACTCTGTCAAAGACACCCAGTCAGATCACACACAATCAAAGCACAGTCTATCAAAGACACCCAGTCAGATCACATCCAGTCAAAGGATGTTTCTCAAAGATATATTAAAGGGCCTGGCTTCATTGATTAAAAATGTCAGCTTCAGTACTAATTATCAAGTATGATTGCTGACCACGTACTGATCGCTAACTCTGTACTGTGTACTGATTGCTTGACTGTGTACTGTGTACTGATTGATGACTGTGGATTGCTGACTGTACTGTGTACTGATTGATGACTGTACTGATTGCTAATGATAATAATAATAGTAATAATAATAATGACTTTATTTAAAGAGGGTAACACAGTTAGCTAAGAACTAGTATACCTTGAGGCCCTCATACAAAGGAATTTATTTATTTTAGCTGTATCTCTGAAGCCACTGGATATATTGGATTTGGAAGAAGGAAATAGAGTGGGCATTTCTAATCTCAACTGGAATACTATTCCAGAGCAAAGTTCTAGAGTATTGGAAACTTTTTTAAAATAATTCCTTCTTTGGTTTGTGAATTTTTTACTGTTTGGTAGACATGGATCGCAGGTGGGGAGTATAGCCTACTGTACATATTGCTGACTGTGTACTGTGTACTGATTGATGACTGTGTGGTGATTGATGACTGTGTACTGTGTACTGATTGATGACTGTGTGTTTGATGACTGTGATGATTGATGACTGTACTGTGTACTGATTGATGACTGCAGATTGATGACTATGGTGATTGATAACTGTACTGTGTAATGACTGATTGGTGATTGATGACTGTACTGTGTACTGATTGATGACTGTGCTGATTGATGACTGTGTACTGTGTGCTGATTGATGACCATGTGGTGATTGATGACTGTGTACTGTGTGGTGATTGACGACTGTGTGCTGATTGATGTTGTTGTTGTTGTTGTGGGGCTTAATGCCATTTTTCAGCACACGATAGGCTATACATGGCGGCCAGTATTAATGGTGGAGGAAGAA